>JBCEWE010000432.1:127828-167828 GCA_039877035.1 Silurus lanzhouensis | reverse complement strand
ACACTTATTAATATAATTTATAATTTGTAACAAATGAGTTAAATAAGTTCATTAGAACAGATTGTGTTCAGATACAAACAAATCCAAACGTATAAGTTCTCTGTAACTGTTTCTCTCTCTCTCTCTCTCTCTCTCTCTCTCTCTCTCTCTCTCTCTCTCCATCTTCCACTCTTTATCCACCTCCCTCTCTCTCTAAACCTCTTATCTCTAAATCTCTTACTCTCATTCTCTCTGTCTCTTTGAGACTGTTACTTTCTCTGTCTCTCTGTCTCTCTCTCTCTTTCTCCTTCCCTTTCTCTCTCTCTCTCTCTCTCTCTCTCTCTCTCTCTCTCTCTCTCTCTCTCTCTCTCTCTCTCTCTCTCTCTCTCAACATCTTCCTCTCTTTATCCACCTCCCTCTCTCTCTAAACTGCTCTCTTTCTCTCATTTTCTCTCTCTCTTTGAGACTGTTACTTTCTCTGTCTCTCCACCCCCCCCCTCTCACTCTCGCTCCTTGACTCTCATTAATTTTATTTGGTTACCTCGTGTGACTTTTTCCTCTCGTCCCATCTGGACCAGGGGGCTGTTGGGGGTATGAAAGGGTTTGCTATTAAGGCTTTAATCATTAATTGTGTAGGTGAATCTAAGTTTTAAGTGCGCCGTCTAATTGGCTGCAAATGAGTCCATCTGCTTTGATTTGGAGTTCAGTAAGCCAGCATGAGTGGAGGTGGGCAATAGTAATAGCACCCTGCCTTTGTACACACACTCACAATAATCACAGTAACAGGATAAGAGCATAAAATCTTTTCCGTTGTATACAAGCAGGAATTTATTATTAAATCCGGTAAAGAGTTTTATCCCAAGTATTTCAACAGTACACTTTTCTGTAGTCCGTGTGTGTGTGTGTGTGTGTGTGTGTGTGTGTGTGTGTGTGTGTGTGTTTGAGCAGGTCGTACTTAATGTAGTGTTTACACTGTGTTTTAGCACAAGCCTGCAGCTAATTTTAGTCTACCATACTTGGCGATTTTTCAGTAAAATCCAAACACTGCCTGTAATATTTGGTTACGTTTTTTTTTGTTTTTTTTTTACAAAATCTCCGGTTTCTGTGGAGCCTCGGGGTCTGAAAATAGATGGAAAAACGTTATTTGGGCAACCAACATCCAACCAATCAGAAAAAAGAGACTAATATCATTTCCCAATGTATATATTGAGATTACTGTGTCTGTCGAATCAGGATTCAGCTATGGGGAAGTGGACTGGATCGAGATCACGCGGGAAAAAAGAAGGAATGAGGAAAATGGTGAGGAAAATTTTCCTCATTCCTGAATGAGGAAAATGGTGATACGGGAAACTAACAATATCCGGAGATATTCTGATTAAGTTTAGCTAGCAAAGGCAGAACAAGAATAACTGTTAAATAGTTAACTGCTTTGTGGTTGCGACTGGCGTTTAGTCCGACTGGTTTCGCTTAGTATCTCTGAACTTTTTAAGCCTGCTGTTCAATGATGATCAATTCAATCATCAGATTTCAAACAAAAATGAGAATGAAAAATGATTCAGAACGTCTCCAGATATCATTCATTTTGGGGGAAAATAAACAGCCACGTCACCGTTCTTCTTACACTTTTTCTTTTTTCCTGTGTGTTCTTGATACCTCTCCTTACCTGAATCCTGATTGGACAAACACAGTCTGTCCCTCAAAATGGCAGAAAGTCCCCATTGGCTAATTAAATTAAATATGTTTGAACATAAAATTCACACAAACAATGAAGCATCTCAATATACCCACATTTTTCTGAATTCTGAGTGTCTTACAAACATGTTTCAAATGTACAGTTCAGGCTAATTGACTGCATTTGGTGTACGAGGTCCATAAAAAGGCCCGCCGTGCATAAATAGCTATGAGCATAAAATCAAATGCGCTTCATCTCAGTGATATCAAGTTGCCATAAGCTAGTGAAACTTAGCGATGACCTAGATTCATTATATACTTGATCAGTGTCGGAGTGAAAGAGAGAGAACGAGGGAAATAACTGAGTGGGAGGTGATGAGTGCTTGAGAAAAAGAAGTCTGAAACCACGTATTCGCCTCTCTGCAGTAATTCATCGTTAATTAGCGCATGTCTGCAGCACTTCAGGCCGCTCGTTGATACCCGCTCGGTACGTGACTTTACTTACACCATAAAGACGCTGGGAGCGTCGACGTGTCAGTTTTCACATGCAAAATGATTCAAGTGGCACTTGAACTTTATGGGAGCGATTTCTTCAAACCACACGCTGTGATTTAATCCCTTCATATGCACCAAACGTCTGGAAAAAAAAAAAGACAAGAGTTCTTGTGTGACGTTCCCGACTAACATGGCCTTTGCATGAGAAACATAACAACGTTTGATCAGCTAAAAGAAAGGTTAGGAGTTAAATTCAGGTGTGTTTTAGCTTTGTTTCGTTTGAAAACACCCGTATAGATAGAAACATGTGGGCTGAGAGTGTGAGGGAATGGTGACGGTGTGAAGTGCAGACTCTCAAACACGATGTCCTCGCAGTAGTGCTCATTAAAGCTAATAGGGTTCGCTAGCTATTAATAGCAATAATCCACTCAGCAGACTCATACTGTTTTCATTAGAACTTTTTTGTTTCAAGAAACTTTACCAGCGGCATATCGGTTCTGGTTCCAATCTCCATTGTTCTTGTGCTAGCCATGAATGTTCATGTGCAATTTTTGATTATTTGGATTATCCTCAAAGTTTATGAATCAGGAAAAATGTGTGAGCGTAAGGATTTGAGCGAGTTTGAAAATTGTGACGTCTAGACGTCTGGGTCAGAGCGTCTCCAAAACTGCAGCTCTTGTGGGATGTTTCTGGTCTGCAGTGGTCAGTATCTATCCAAAGTGCTCCAAGGAAGGAACAGTGGTATACCGACGACACACACACACAAACACATGTACATGTAATTAAAATTTGCCACATGAACTGAGGAAGCAATCTACCAAATCTCCAGTGCTTCCTTCCTTCGCTATTTATTTACACATTTACAATTATATAGACAAAAGTATTTGGACACCTGAGCATAATATTGGTATGTGCTTCTTGTGTGAGATTTATGCGAGATTCATTCATCCACAATTGTGTTAGTAGTGTCAGATAGTAATGAAGGTGAGGTGAGGAGGCCTGGGGTGCAGTCAGTGTTCACATTCATTCATGTTCAATAGGGTTGGAGCTCTGTAGCAGGAGATCTTCCATTTCAACCCCTGCATGGAGCTGGGTTATTATACAATATAAGGATACAGTAACTGGTGGATAGAATAAACATAGTAATAAGTGTACTTGACTTTACTAATATCTAATGGCTTCTACCTTACGCTGTATATTGTCTTAATATCTGCTGCATATTTCACTGACGTATAGTTGTTTTACAACAAAGAGCACATGATGGAAAACAAATCGTAACAATAATAAAAAGCCTAAATCAAACCTGTGTTGCTCTTTTCCCAAATAAAAGACCACTCCCGATTGTAGTTTACATCTTCAACCCAATTATGTACACAATTAAATCTGTCCCCAGGTGTCTTGTATGTGGAAATAAAGACTTTTGAAAATGTCTCTCTGGCCTGCAAAGCTTCGAGTTACAAGCAAATAGAGGGGAGAAGATCAATAAAAAGCATTCTCCTCCCGAGGAGTCCCGATTACGCCGAGCCTTTCCAAACTATTTATCCCGCTGCGCTATGAGACACAATGGTACAGCATCAATATCTGCAATCTCCGACAGCAGGGTGTGTGTGTGTTAGGCTGGGAGACCCACCGGCGTGCATATATGTGTGTGTGTGTGTGTGTGTGTGTGTGTGTGTGTGTGTGTGTGTGTGTGTGTGTGTGTGTGTGTGTGTTATCTTGCCAGCAGACGATAATTGGGACGCAGTCGGTTTGCATCAATTCAGTTCAGTGGGGGAGTCGAGAACAAAATGGAGTAGGGGCCATTTAAAGTGCTACAAAAAAGGGGGCTATTGTTGGGCTTTCGTGATTTTGTATGAGAAAGTGACATACAGATGAAAAAATAGAGAAAACTGAGAGCGAGAAAGAGAGAGAGAGAGAAAGACAAAGATAGAAGCAGGGGGATTTATGTCGCCGGATGCTGAGAGGGGGGAGTGGACCATAAGGTGGGATCGGTATTTTCAATTACCGGAGAATTCAGTGTAATTTCATCCATTCAGCAGGGCGGCGTCTGACTGAGAGAGAAATGGGGGTCTGAGAGCGATGACCGCTACCATCCCGCTGTTCCTCAACAACGCCGCACACACACACACACACACACACCCCCCCGACGCTGCCTCCCCGTCACCTTCAGCTCGCTATTGACAAGCAAAAACTCGGAGTTTGATTTTTTTTTTTTCACGTTCATGTTATGCCTTTTTTTTTAAAAGTGCAGCAAAGTCTCAAGCACACAAAAGAACAAGTATCAGACACTACATACACACAGCTGATTTCAAGTTACAGTTCAGGATGTTTATTGATTAAATTTATCTACTAAGATTCTAATAGAAAGCCACGGATTTTCACATTAATATCTGGTGTTTCTAGAAACTTTGATCCGTTGATTGATAATTGTCACAAAAACAGATTCAAGTGCAGATGAACCTGTAGCTCCACCTGTAGAACATAACAAACAGCAAGACGATAAGTGCTGTAAACAGCGAGGCTATAAACCTACATGGGCAAAAGTATTGGCACACCTGACTTTTCCAGACGTACGTGATTCTTCCTTCATATGTTACCACAAAGTCAGAGGCACGCACAAGACGTCCAAGACGTCCAAGACGTCTTTCATTTGCATTCCTTTCTCTTTTCCATTGCTTCCTTTTTGGTTCTTTTCATTTCATTCCATTTTCCACTGTACACAGTGGTGTACAGTAACGAAGTGAGTGTAAATTGTTGCTGTACTTGAGTAGCCTTTTCATTTGGGGAGACTTTCACCGCAACTTTACTACATTTCAAAATCAACATTTAGTGAAATCAGTCGTTCCTTTTCATTAATGAGGATAAAAACGTAACTGGTGAAACACGCAGCGAGTCACCAATCAGGATCGAGCGCACGCTCTGTTTTACACGTGTTCTGATCGGCGCTTGGTGAATCTACTGATCACCAACATACAGTTCAGCATCAGTTCAACATCAAGCAGAAGATTTAGAGAGAAATAAATGATGAAGAAACTCCAGACCCGAACTCACCACAACACACGTGACCTCGTTTACACGTTTTTTTGAAGTAGTTGAAAAGTTTTTGGGTTCATGATGATTGTAATAGAAATCAATCAGTGTTTGAGTCATTAATATCATTCTATTAATAGATCAGTGTGCTGAGAGTCACATTTGAGTCTTTACACATCAACTGAGGTGATTAAGTGAAGAGTCTTGTGATAAAAATGATAACAGGAACATTATAGTTATAATAAATCATAGTACTTTGGATACTTAAGTTCATTTGAAGGGAAAAACTTTTGTACTTTTACTCAAGTGAAAGTTCACTTTTACTTTTACTGAAGTAATATTTTGCTGAATGTATCTCTACTTTATCTGAACTACATGCTTTATCTTGCTTCATCCACCACAAAGTCTATTCATTTGGTTTCATTGTGTTTCATTTCTACATTTCCTCTTCCGGTTTCCATTCTGTCATTTCCGTCCATCTGTTTTATTTTTTTCACTTCCTTCCTTTTGTTTTTCATTCCATTCTCACGACGAAGTGCGATTTATTCTGTCTATCTCTACTATACTTTGTCTATCGCACTCTTTCTCTCCGAGTGTTCCACTGTTCACTGGGGACGTTTGCGAAACTGTTGGCCAGAAGGTGAACTCGTACGGCTGCCAGATTATTGTGACTGCATTCCAACAAGATAAGCCTTAAATCACAAATTTAACATACACTCACTAATAACGTTCAACCTCCTGTACTCATATCATGTTTACCACAGGGCCACAGGAGAAACCTTTCAACACTGCAAATGGCCAAATGACAGTCTCTTGCACTTTGTCCCTATTTAAGATAATAACATGGGGATCATTTTTTGCTCTGTTCCTCCATTTAATGCCACTTTCTTCAGAAGGGGGTTGGAGAGAATCAAAGTCTGAAAGAAGAGTAATGGAGGGGGGTTTGGATAAGTGCTAGGTGGATGAAGAAGGGGAAATTGACAAGTGCCCTTGGTGCAATACAATAAAAACATCCTGTCATTTGCGGTGCATCCCCTCTGCTCTTTATGAAATCTGGCATGTTCAGGCACTCAATCTCTCTCTCTCTCTCTCTCTCTCTCTCTCTTTCATCCTTTTTCTTCTCTCTTGATCCTTTTCTCACTTGTCCTTCCAACACAAAAACACAATTAATACCTGCAGCTCTGTCCTACTGATAACAACAATCGTTGGAGACTATTTCCTATAATAACTCCATAAAAGATTGACAAAAAAAACCCCAAAGCACCACTGCTTATTACCCCAAGGCACTTCAATTCACAAATACAGCACTTTATATATAATTATGAAGAGAAGAATATTGAAAGAGCTTTTTTTCCCTTTTTTTTAATGTACGTTTTCCATTGCGCTGTTGAATTGCTTGCACAACAATGCTGAGTATGTTGGATGTTAAAATGAAAAGGAATGAAAAGACTTTGTTGGGTTGAAGGATGCAAGGCTCTTTAGAGGATACAGAAGACACTGGAGGTCATAAAAAAATGCAAATTCTGTGTATATGACCTGGACAAATTAATGACTTTCTTATTAAATTTGGCAACATCTTAGACCTCTTTATTATTTCAAAAAACATCTTAGCAACTGTTCTGCACCTAATGTGGTTCTCCAGGTCACTTCACAGCTGCTGGTTATACAAGTTGAGAACAATTAGTAAAGCCAATGACCAATCACTGATCACCACTGTACTCAACAACCAATCACTAATCACTTCTGCTCCTAAACCAATCACTGATCACCAGTGTGCCCAACAACCAATCATAGTTAACATCTGCTCCTAAACCAATCACTGATCACCAGTGTGCCCACACATCACTCAAACGTCACCACTGAGCCCAAAAACTATTTACTGATCACCACTGCTCCCAACAACCAATCACATATAAATACTGTTCTCAAAAACTAATCACCTACAATATCAACTTCTAACAACCAATCATTAAACAACAAATACAGTTGACACTGTTATTACCAGCAATCAATCACTGATCACCAATGCTCGCAACAACCAATCACTGATTACGTGTTCCCGAAAACCAATCACTTATGACTACTGTCTTCAACAGCTTAATCACTGATCACCAGTGTTCCAAACAACCAATCATAAAACATCATTGTTCCACTGCTCCCAAAGATCATTCACTGACACTGTTCTTCGCAGCAACCAATCACTGGTCACCACTGTTCCTCAAGGACAAATCACTGATCACCAGTGCTCCCAACAACTAATCCTTGAACAGTGTGGTTTCATTGCTCCAAAAGACACTTGACGCTGTTATTTCAAGCAACCAAACACTGATCGCCAATGTTCCCAACAACCAATCACTGATCACCACTGCTCACAACTATTCAGTAAACATCATTATTTTACTGTTCCAAAAGACCATTCATTAACACTGTTCTTTCCACTGGTCACCAATGTTTTCCTAAAAAAAACATTTCATACAAATGTTTTAGATTTTAGTGAATTGTCTTCAACGAATTTTAATCCAGATGGACCAATGAAAATAGGATTATTCATCAGTTTTTATCATCATCATAAGGCATCGTCTAGTGACTTTTTAAGCTACATGATTTTATCAACTTTCTCTTGAACAGAGAACATACCGCATACACACACTCAGGGAAAAAAAGTAAGTTAATGATGTGAAGTCCTGAACTGAGAAACCGTGTTTTGAATATTTTTTTTACCAACACTTTTGCTGATGCAGCATGGTTGTCATGGGAAGATATAAGTCACCCAAACCAGGTCACATGTCCCCAATTATAATCACCGCAGACATATTTGATGTATTACAGTGCGAGCGTATTACGCTAGTGGAGAAGTGCTCGGTGATCCAGTTCCTGCATCTGCAGGAGGAAATTTAATAAAGTGGGACATGCCAGCGAGGTTATATCACAGAAACAGAATTAGTGCTCGGTGAGGAATAAAGTCATGAAGGGGATGTGATCCAGATGACACGGGTCTGTGTGGGTCCACACCTCGGATGTACTAGAAGCTTTGATCTCTATCTTAGCTGGTCCAGGAAATGAGCAGCGCATTAAGCTGCTGCATGACACCCGACCTCGAGCCTCGAACTGCATGCTGTAAAAACAAAAACACAAATCCCCTGGACTCACACTCGTATACGCTGTCCACTTCTGACAGGAAATTAAACGGCTTCGACAAAAAACACCCATAAACCACAAAGAGACCGAAATGGGAAAATAATGAGTGATTGTTCAAAGCTTTGGTGGAAAATTCAACCTCTCACTATCACACTGACTAAAATAAATGTACCAAACTGTATTTTCCTTGTTGCTATGATGGTACCAACATTGAGACATTTACTGGACTTGTCTTTATTTTAGAAAAATATTTTAGAAAAACATTTGCTGGCTGAAAAAAGTTCTCCTTGACAACAACAACAAAAAAAAAACATCTGCCATGAGTACTTTGGTTATTTGATATCTGCTTTTAGAACATCCCATTCCATATCTCATCGCAATTTGCTGTTAGAATGACCACCACTCTTCTGGGAGGATGTTCCACAAGATTTTAGAGTGTGCTCATGGAGATTCATGCGAGACTCGTTCAGACACAAGAGTGTTAGTAAAGTCAGGTACGGATGGAGGTGAGAAGGTGAGGAGGCTCCTGGGGTTGGAGCTCTATAGCTGGAGATCTTCCACTCCAAACCATGCAAAGCACATCTTCTGGCTTTGTGCACAGGGGTATTGTCATGCTGGAACAGGTTTGGGTCTCCTAGTTGAAGTGAAGGGAAAATTTTCCACACGTTTTATAGAAATTGTGTGCCGTCAAGTTTGTGGTCAAAAAGGACACATAAGGCTGAAAAAAGGCCGGTGTCCCAATATTTTTGGGAAAAATCCACTCTTCATAACAGCTTCTCACACTTTCTCCACAAATAACAACTAATCTTTCCTCAGCATGCTAACATTGGCTGCTAAACTCTTTTTTTTAGACAACAGACCAGCTACAGAAAAGAACTTTCAACATTTTAAATAATAATCCAATTAAATGTGCATGAAAATGTACATTTCCTCACATTTCAGCTTGTTTAGTCTCGACTAACGCAGTGGAACATTCCGGAAATAAAATCTTGACCCAGCCCTGTGCCTGTTCTTTTTCAGACACAGCGGTATCCTCAACTTCCTGATCCTGTTCAACTGAACCTGGAAACCTGGAACTGAGCTGGAAAAAAATAACCCTCGAATGTAGGAATGTGCATGTGGTTCACATCCAGCGTTTACAGTAGTGGTAATTACAATGGGGTCTTTGCTGTGATTTCATTCCCCTTCCTTGATGCACTTCCTTCTGAAGCAGGAAGTACGAGTAACGCCCACTGGAGCGCTCGATTGGTTTACAGCCAATAGCGTTGTAAGGAGCCACGCCCCAGGCCAACGGAACACACCTCATTAAGCTAGTTGAATATGGAGAACGCAGTAAAGAGAACGCAGCTGTTATTGATAAAGAAGGTTTGATCTTAGAGACTTAGTAAGCGACATTCTTCGGACCGAATGTTTAGGAACGTTAATGAATAACTTTTTAAACTATGTTTTACTAACAAATTTCATAAAAACATTTAAAATTCATTAAGGAACCATAGGGGCTGCGGGGGTTGCGCTCAAAATCTTTGGATTTTCGAAAGTGAGTTACGTTCTAAGACCCCCCGCAGGTTCCAGGGGACCGCTGTAACTAAAAAAAAAGGAACAGTGCCCCGGAAGACATGCATCCAAAAACAGACAAAATATGTTTACTTCTAACAAGCTACTACTGTAGAACAAAACACTCCTCCTGGCCAGGACATACAGTATATAGTTCTAGAGAGCTTTTAATTGGCTGACAAAACTGAAAAGACGAACATATATATTTCTAAGTAAAAGCGTAATATTAATGTCCACGCGGCAAAAAATAGGGTACGAAAAGCTCTGAAAAGCCCATCTTGATACTTTAAGGTCCAATTAAAATACTTCAAATGATTGAAGGTCAAATATACCTACTAAAGGTACAAAACCACTCCGGGGGTAGAGTACAGTCTGGCCCCTCGATTTCTGACATCGCTTTCTACTTCCTTTTTTTTCATTCCTGTCTATCAGCTTCTCACCTTCTCTCAGAGCTCTTTAATTACAACCTTCATTTGTTGCTTGTGCCAATTAAGGCCAGTCCTGATTGCTCTTTCAAATGAGTCAAATTAGGCAGGTCAGGAACAATACAGACCCCCACGGAGCATTATGAAGGCATGAGAAGTCAGTTCATGCGCATCGGATAAAGCAAGGAAATGGACCGGTTCTTCTCTGCGGTGTGCTTTTTTTTTCCCCCACTTAATTAAAAGTAATTAGTACTTGAGGCAGAAATAGTGATGACGAGCATTACTTTGTACTCATTACTTAGCTCACTGTCACATATTAAAGCTTTGTCGTGCTCTTTTTTTTTTTTCTTCCAATGGGCTCCGTTGCCTCGCACAACAATCAGAGCCAGGCTCATTAATAAACACCATTAATTACCACAGGAATAACGTGTTCACGTTTCCGGAATGAATGGCTGATGGGCAGGTATGAATTGCAAGGACGCTGTTACCCCCCACACTGCACCCACCCCTTCTATTACATTTCCATAAGAATACAGATCAAAGTGATTAGATGATAAGAGCAACACAATGTTTTATAAGCAGTGAACTCTAAATAATGTTTGTAAACAAACCCGGCTCTTGGTCCAGCACTGCCTCCTGGTGACTGTGGAAGGAATACAGCTGGACCTGTTGGACTTGCTATATGAAATGGTGTCATGACACTGAACCTTGAGGTCGTTTGGTCCCCTTATATGGCAGCAATTAAATTTTTCTTATTAATGAAAGAATGACACGCCAAGTCTTATCTCATTATAGTTCCATATAATGCTCTAGGATACAAATCCAGCAAATCCTACATTCATTGTTCAAAGTACCAAATAATCAAAACACTGCCCTTTACCCCCTAAGACCAACCTGAGGCTTCAGTGCCGTTCGATTTTATAATAGAGAAGGTTCGAGGCTCACTCATCTGAGAGCGTAATATTTTTAGCTGGAACCACAGAGGCCAAGCGGGGGTGGTGGTGGTGGTGGTGGTGGTCAGAGGTGTTCACAGTCAACCAGTACGAGTGCTAAATATAACCAGGGTCAACATATTAGAGCACAAGCATACACGCATACATGCATGCACCTCAGCTGACTAACAAAGCAGACAAAAGAGCTCATTCATTGTAGTTCCACAAGCTTCTAACTGGGCCTTCACACTGGACTTCTTGGAAGATTCTCAAGGGGTAAGTCACTTCAGCGTCTCCGGACACATTGGTGCATGCGCATGTGTGGGAGTGTGTTGTATATGAGATATGGTTCAACAAAAACAAATCACGAGTACAAATAAAAAGTTTGACATTACACAAATGGATCTTAGTAGGTTTCTGCTTGTTTGCAGAACCCTGATGAAATGATACCAAGGCAAATCATCATGCAAGAAAATCCAAACTAAACTGATTGGATACAGCATTAATGGGCCTTTTAGAGAAGCCTGAGATCGGCCAGGGTCTGTCCAGTCCTGATCCACTGGTTCGAGAAGCTTACCTAATGGTCTACGACTATATCAACTATGTAATAGCAAATCCAGACACAACGCTAGACCCGGCACCTTCTAAAGCCTCGGCAGCGTTGCGGCACGCAGGAGACGAGCTCCTCCAGCGCTTCCCGATCTTCTTCCGTCGCTGGCCACGTGTCTTCCAGGACGTGACGGAGGAGACAGCGTGTCCTACGCTGCTGTCCATCCTGGACGAGCACTTCTCTCAGTCGAGGCGTAGGGACATGGCCTGGAGCGCCGTACTCTCCGTGTTTGTTCTTGCGGGTCAGATGGCACTACACTGCCAAAAGAGAGGTATGAAGAACGTTCTGCCCGAGATCCAGCAGTCTGTAGGCAACTTCGTTGAAAGAGTCATCTGCCCCGAGATCAGGGACAAGGGAGGATGGGTAAGTTGGCAGCAGAATGACGAATATGCAGAGACAGGAAGATGAGATAGTGGAAGTCTTTCTGCTATGAAACAGTTTTTCAGACTTTAGCAAACCAGCTAGATGACCACATCATTTTATCTGGAGTAAAATAACAGGGTGTACCATTGATCTGCAGGGGCAAGAGTGCTGTCTTGGGCTCTACAATCTCCTTTTCTTCAAAATATTTAAAATCAACAGACCTTCAATTGAGAAAATGAGATATGCTTCTTCCACATAACTGCAGATTATTTCTTCTGAAATGTTGATCTTATCTTTGAAAGGATGATTTGTCCATATGTAGAAGTTTATTTTACAAACACGATTGGCCAAAAAACACACCAACAATATACTGAACCGCCTCTAGACTTCAGTTACATGAGTCCAAGCTTGTGTCTGAGACACCCACACATAGACTATTCATGTTGCAGCTAAAGATAAGGTTAGGAGATCAGATTAGAAATGTAGATGCAAATTACACACAGGAAATCCAACCCTACAACTACATCTCCATGTGTGTTTCCCAAGTCAGGCTTCGTGGTTCGCTTTGAGGAGAAGCAGACTTTAGAGGGCCAGGTCAAGAACGTGTGTTGCTGGAGTTTGCTCATTCTGAGCATGGGGATCCTCGCCTACTTCCTGTGGAAAAGAAGAATAATTTGGTACGCAGTGCCCTCGTGTGGGTAATGAGGGAACTGCAAGGTAACACAGGACAGTGTTGTCTTGTCTGGTGGAATGAATTATGTTTGAAAAGTTTGTATTACACATCATACATTCAACAAGCAGCACCTCCTTTGCTACACCTAACAAGTGTTTGGTAGCAGGACGATGTTCACTGATACCAGCAGTGTAAAGTATTTGAGTAAATGTACTTTGTTACTGTATTTAAGTAGTTTGGTGGCTACTTTCTAGTTTTAGAATAGAGTAGCTTTTGTCACTTATACATTACAGCACAGTGAAATCCTTTTCTTCGCATATCCCAGCTTGTTCGGAAGCTGGGGTCAGGGCGCAGGGTTGGCCATGATACTGGAGCACAAAGGGTTAAGGGCCTTGCTCAAGGGCCCAAGAGTTCCAGCTTGGTGGTACCAGTGCTTGAACCACTGAGCTTCCACTCCTATTTACTGAGTATCACAGAAGAGGCAGAAGAGGCAATATTTAATTTGTCTATTGAATACTTACGGTTCTACTTTGTGACGATCCAATCTAATCTAATCTCATTTTTATTTGTTCATTGAAGATCCCTTTTTAAAAAATTGCTTTTCTACTTTGTCTTTATTTTGAGTGACTTGTTTGATCTTTCTTTCATTCTTGCATGTGGAGGATGCTGTTGTGTTGTTCCTGGTTCATGTGGTGTCCAATTTGATTTGTATTTTAGGAAATAAAACCTCACAAATCAACTGTTTTTGGATTTTCACTAACGTGTCTTGGTGCATCTTTGAGCCTGCGTTCGATATGAGTCAAATACTCAAGAACCGCTCAAGTCAGATTCCCGAAGACTTTTAGTCGTGTAATATTGGAATCGATGACTTGTATTTGAGTAAGTTTTACAGCTTGCCCTGAGCTGGATCATCAATAGCTTTCTTTTTTTTGATTGTTCACCATGTGGTGTGACCGTTTCTATGTTTATTTGTAAGCTTAATTATTATTCCAAGCCTCAGGATATCTAACCACAATTCCTCCTAAAGCTGCAGGCAATAAACTCACCAGTTTGACTTTTCTAACTAAATTACGGTTTCAAATTACAGAAGCTCAAATCGGCCATTTTTCCACTGATGTCTATTGAAACAATTTGGACAAACCTTTTCAGCTGCATTCACCAAACTCAGCACCAACCATCCTTCAGGCTGTTTAGACTGATCAAGCACAAATTTGTACCTGTTCCTCTGTAGAGGATGATCAACTGATCCTTACAAATTTCTACTGACACTGACAAACCAATCAAAATTTCACTTTGATGGCATTTGCTAGACCCACTTATCCATGAGCGACTTACAATTATGTAATTTATCAAGCTAAGCAAATGGAAGTTAAGGGCCATGGTCAAGGATCCAGCAATGGCAGATGGGATTTGAACTAATGACCCTTTGAACTCAAGCACAAGCACAATACATATTTCTTTCTATCGGTCCACCTGCATCACTTCATCACTCCATTCTACCTGAATCAAGCTACCTTTTACTCACCCCTGTTCATGAACTTTACCCATCAGATTTTGCATGCTTTAGTGTGTTTGCTTCAAACTTTGCATAAAACAGCATGTAAATAAGTGAAATGCATAAAGATCTAATACTGTATATATATATGACTGACAAGGGAGGGGAAATTAATAAAAAATAGAAATCATGCAAACGAGTTCATTTCTCTCAGACTCTGTCTCATCACTTTCATGCCCACAGGCTTGTTCTTTGGAAATGAATTACTTGATTGGCTGAATTTTATTGTAGATTAGGCAAAATTTATCATAACCTTCAAGCAATCTTACTCTGCAGCAGAAACCTGCACTCTCATTGGTCAGTGTACCATTTACCAGCCAATCAGCTGCAAAACACTAAAATACTGATCACAGCCACACATTTGAGCAAAAAAAAAAATGTAGAATACAAGTGGAATTACATGTCCCTTGGGTGAGTGTTTTGATCTTAGATGTATGAACTGGTCTTTTGTATAAATACCATTAATATAGAATAAATTGATCAATAACTGCTTTTACTGCTAAATATGAAACTAATCTATACAGACTTAGGGATTTTTATTGATTGCTTTAGTGCAGGAAAGATGAAAATTTTATGGAAATATTTCAATTTGATCATTTAGAACTAATTGCATGGTAGAGCTGGTGTTACTTGATCAGTCAAAAATCTAACTTAAATTTTTGCTTTAGTTTTAAAGTACACCCTGTCATTGGTGTGCAGTTCAGATGCTAAAATTAAACCAGGCTGGAATTTCCTGTACTTAACATTTCTCTGGTGCAGCTGATGTTCTTGTGCTCTTTACCAGGGTCATTATTATGCCTGAGGACATTCATGAGAAACCCAATGCACACACTAAACCAGTTTAAGCAAGAAACCTGATTATGTAGTTAAGAAAACAATTGATACGTTACCATTCTTGTTTAGTGTTTGAAGTCAAAGACAAAACGATTGAACACGTTAACAAAAGAATTTTAATGACAATTCTGTACAGAAAAGGAATGGACAGCAGAAAGAAAACGAACAACTTTGGAAAGGTACTTTGTTTCAGAACAATTGGAAAAAAATTACAGCTTGGCACATACATATACACAAGCAAGATTTATGCAAGCTCTTCCTCTCCTTCCTCTTCAAACTCTCCCTCTTCCTCGGCCGTGGCGTCCTGGTACTGCTGGTATTCGGACACCAGGTCGTTCATGTTACTCTCGGCTTCGGTGAATTCCATCTCATCCATTCCCTCGCCGGTGTACCAGTGGAGGAAAGCTTTGCGCCTAAACATGGCCGTGAATTGCTCAGAGATTCGCTTGAACAGCTCCTGGATGGCAGTGCTGTTGCCGATGAATGTGGCAGCCATCTTGAGGCCACGTGGTGGGATGTCGCACACAGCGGTCTTCACGTTGTTGGGGATCCATTCGACGAAGTAGCTGCTGTTCTTGTTCTGCACATTGAGCATCTGCTCATCGACTTCCTTCATGGACATGCGGCCACGGAAGATGGCAGCAACGGTGAGGTAGCGGCCGTGACGTGGATCGCAGGCTGCCATCATGTTCTTGGAGTCGAACATCTGCTGAGTCAGCTCGGGCACTGTGAGCGAGCGGTACTGCTGGCTTCCCCTGCTGGTCAGTGGGGCGAACCCGGGCATGAAGAAGTGCAGACGAGGGAAGGGCACCATGTTGACCGCCAGTTTGCGCAGATCGGCGTTCAGTTGACCAGGGAAACGGAGACAGGTAGTGACACCGCTCATGGTGGCAGAAACGAGGTGGTTGAGGTCACCGTATGAGGGTGTTGTGAGCTTCAGTGTGCGGAAGCAGATATCATAAAGAGCTTCATTGTCGATACAATAGGTCTCGTCTGTGTTTTCGACCAACTGGTGAACAGATAACGTGGCGTTGTAGGGCTCTACGACTGTGTCGGACACTTTGGGTGAGGGCACCACACTGAAGGTGTTCATGATGCGATCGGGATATTCTTCACGAATCTTGCTGATGAGCAGAGTACCCATACCAGAGCCAGTGCCACCACCCAGGGAGTGGGTGAGCTGAAATCCCTGCAGGCAGTCACAGCTCTCGGCCTCCTTGCGCACCACATCCAGAACTGAATCCACAAGCTCAGCTCCCTCTGTGTAGTGGCCCTTGGCCCAGTTGTTTCCTGCACCACTCTGACCTGTACAACACATTTAGGTTTAATATCTACTCAAGTATCAAACTTTGCATTACATCCTTAAACATGCACAAATTCAACTTAAAAACCTACTCACCAAAGACAAAGTTGTCTGGCCTAAAGACCTGACCGAAAGGCCCAGACCTCACAGAGTCCATGGTACCAGGCTCCAAGTCCACCAGCACAGCACGGGGCACGTATTTGCCACCTAAAATTAAACCATGAAAGTTGGTGTACACTGAATCCTCAGAACAGATTATCTATTTTAGAATGGCATAACCAGTACGTACCAGAGGCCTCATTATAGTAAACGTTGATCCTGTCCAGCTGGAGATCGCTGTCTCCATGGTATGTGCCGGTTGGGTCAATGCCGTGCTCATCGCTAATAACCTCCCAGAACTAAAAGCCAACAAATAAAAACATTAACATGATTACATCTTAGCCTGCATATAAACTGGACACAAACTACTACTAAAAAAAGTCACACGATTGCATAATTATTAAAAACAGGCAACCAGCATTTTTAGTTGCAAAAGTGTAATTTTTATTCCATTAAATAAAAACACCGAAAACAGTAAACCTGTGGTTTAATTAATAGATCGGTATTATATTAGCTTTGTGAAATGATTAAAGTGCTGCAATGCGGCGGCGGCTAATCAATAGAGACCACGCGGTCCCATTAATTCGCACAAAATATCGCGCGAGGAAAAAACACCTTTAAAAAAAAAAAAACGCCAATCAGAATCATTAGGCGGGCTCGCGCGTTGTCCCGCAAATTTAAATTTTAACCGCCAAAAATGCCGCGAGTCTTACTTTTTTTTTAAACCCGAAAAATGGCGCGCGCGGCCCTCGCGCCGATTGGCTGAAATCCATCAGTGAGCAACCCCCCCTCCCTCTTTTGTTGACGTCACCGCCAGACTCCGCCCCACCCATATCCGGCTATAAAGGCGCGGCCGGGTGGCCTTTATAATCTGGGTCGCCGGTTAAAACGAATAAAACTTAAAATCGCAAAATAAAAAATGACCAAAATTGGATATGATTCGGTTTATATTAAATTATATAATCACATTTTAAGAATAAAGACAATCAATAAGGAAGGATTTTGGCCTCCCCGTGGATCCTTTGTCAAAGAAATTTACCGCTAACGGATTTTTTTCGACAGTCTGAGGAAAATTTCGCATTAAAAACGATTATAGTTGTGGATTTAAATATAATGTGAAAACCATCATTTCCTTTTCCCAATTTCTATGGTGTTAAAAAAAAAAATGAGGAAGCTGCACATGGTTATGGCGACCCTTTTTTTCTTCTCCACAGCAGCAAAGGTTGCGCGTATTCACAATACATATATAAAATTAAAAAAAAGAAGACAAAAATATAGAAATATGTTTCATGCTTAATAAATAAATTCTAGTTACAATTAACGTGATATTTAAATTCCAATGGGGAAAAAAATATATATATTCTACAAATAAAACTGACCTTAGCTCCGATCTGGTTTCCACACTGACCAGCCTGAAGATGCACGATTTCCCTCATTTTTCTTGTTTTTGCGGTTTTTGTTACTAATGAAACGTGCGCTGTTTCTTCTTCTCCTTCCACCGAAGTGAGGAAACGGCCGCCGTCCTTTCTTATATATGCCCCAGTTACGACCCGCCCCCAGACCCCGGTATCAGTGCACCATTGGTCAAGAAATTCAAAAAAACCGCTTAGAACATCCGTAGTCATCGTTGATTGGTCTACGCGTGCGGTCACTCAAAGCCGGCATGTCGCGCTTTGTCACGCCGGGAGAATGGCTAACTCTGTCATGCTAACATTGAAGGCATGCTAGCATAAATGCTGCACAAAAATTAAGAAAAAAAAAACCGAAATAATATATCCAGTATTCACTTTGAGAACGTAGAAAATACAATATACATTCATGGCGCATTCAAATGAGAAAAAGAAGTTCAACTAAAATATATGGAAGAGATTTTCAATAGACTGAATGGCCTTTCTCCACAAAATGGTTCCCTGGAAATGCACTGGATTAACATGCAATAACAAAGACAAAAACACTAATGAAAAAACCGATGAAACATCGTTTGCAGGTTGTCTGGACATCCTGCTAGTGCTACATCCCAATTAACTTCATTATAATTAGGAATATTGCACAATTAAATGAGGCCCTGTTTAGTGTTGCACAATAAATGAAACCAATTAAACAAAGCACAACAAATAGCAAAGTGTTCCTGTGATACAGGATCCTTAATATTCCAGTTTATAAAGTCAAATCTACCGCTTTAATTATTTTATTGATCTCCAGTCATTTACGTTTACATTTGCAGCATTTAGCAGACGTCCTTCTCCAGAGCGGTACAAAAGTGCTTTAAATCTCTAGCAATGAATAAATCTACACTGGTACACCAGATTACAAACTTAATATAAATTCTTAATATTATTTCTAGAAAGCTAACTTGGAAAGTGCTCATTTAAGTATTTCAGGAAGTGGAAGGTCTTCAACCGTTGCTTAAAGATAGCCAGGGTCTCCGCTGTATGGACTTCTGGGAGTTTATTCCACCAGCTCGGTGCCGAGGTTTTATTTTTATGATCCGGTTGTCATGTTTTTAACAGTTATCAGCAACAGACACAGTAAATTATACTGTATGAGCTGTCAAGAATTCTCTAGAAGAGATGAAAAGCAGAAATACAGTTTAATCCGACTTAATTTTTTATACTGGGTCAAAAGCTGCCTGTCAAAATGACACTCAATTATTCCTTAGAAATGTAGAAATCCCATAAATACTCAAATAAAAGCCTGATTACCCTGACGTAGCTGCTGGTGCGATACGAATCTAGAAAAGACTTAGTGCATTATGATTAAAAGTACTGTGAGCAGTTCTGATTGTAGAATGTCTTGGTTGCATTTACGTTGAAATTTTAACGTGGTTACTCTGAAAATGAACATAATCGTGTATACACAGGCTCTTTAAGGGTCTACAGGTGCAATTCCCCTCACCCACCATGTGATTTCCTCCTCACTTGTGTATGGGAGGTGGTCACGGCTCTGCTTGGTTCATTTCCTATTCCAGGCTATTATCGAGCCATTATGCAGTCTACAGTAAGTTAACTCCATCCCCCCCGCTGCTCGTTGCGTAGACAACTAACAATCTAGTAAAATGGCTCCTGCAATGCAGAATCCTTCTGTTTGGCATGTGGCGTACAGGTGTTCGGCGGCGGACAATGAGAAAGAGAGCTTTAAAAGCTTTTGTGCTGGAAAAATCAGCGTTTGCCTCGCCTTTGCCGTGTCTGTGTGTGGAATAGCTAAGCTGTATAAAGCAGGGGGGAAGGCCACATACAGCTGCCTTGGTACAGTTGGCATGACTTGGAGAGCGAGAATGTGAGGTTTGTCGTATTGTGTGCTGTGATGGAGGGGGCAGGGGACATTTTCAAGGTCTCGAGGGCTTTCCTGAGATGACCAGAGGCAACCGAACAGATGGGATATTAGTAGGTCGCCCTTTGGGTCTGTTTGATCATAATCAGGAAA
The DNA here is from genome assembly GCA_039877035.1 of Silurus lanzhouensis. Taxonomy (NCBI): domain Eukaryota; kingdom Metazoa; phylum Chordata; class Actinopteri; order Siluriformes; family Siluridae; genus Silurus; species Silurus lanzhouensis. Next base: position 147,744 of record JBCEWE010000432.1, on the reverse strand, counting down.
AAAAAAAAAACCTGCTGGCAAATTCCTTAAAATGAAAATAATTGTTTATACTAAAATTGGCAAAAAGATTCACCTCCCCACACACCCCACACCTTCCCTACAATGACTGACCTAAATTTAACAAGGTTTCCTGCATCCTCTCTGTATTTTCTAATCAGTGGTTATATCCAAATTCTAAATCTGGAGACAAAGAGCCAGTGTGTGCTCATGAAACAGCTTGCGTCATCGCACAACACTTCCCCCATTTCACCCAGCTTTATTTCTGCAGCACAGCTTTGGCAGCTTAATGGCTAATCGATTTAGTGGGAAGATCAGACTACAAATCTTGAGGTGTGGCAGCATGCATACTGGAATAGTGTGTGTGTGTGTATGTGTATATATGAATACAAATGTAAGCTAAATGAAAGACTATTGTTGGGTCTTAACATCAAACCACTGGCTGCCGGTTTTCCTTTAAATCTGACTACAGTATTTCTATACTAATTCTTAATACCTTATAAACAATACTCCGACCGGTATCCAAAAAGCAAGTAGTATTAGCATTATTTAATGTAATTTATATATTAATATATGTTAATCAGTTTGTATAGTATATATGTTTATACAGCGTTTTTACAGCGAATAGGCATTAGTTTTTTTATATTTTATGTATACAACTGGAATAGGTTTGGAAATCTGTAAATCTTTTTTTAAGCTATTCTACTTTGACTATTTTGACACGTCTCCCATATTTAACGCTCTTCTACCCTGGTATTATTTGAATATTTCTATGATTTGCCTATTTTGCTTTTTTTTATTGTGTTAATTTGTTTATTAATTAAGTATGTTTATAGACAATTATCAGTGGGCAATTTGATTTCAAATGTAATACTTATTGTTACTGCTCACCTGGATCATGATCCTCTATAAGGGTCTCCATGTTTATTTATGTGATGGTCAATTAATTCTAAGGGCAGCGATATTTTTTAAAAACAAGCTGGTGATGCACAACACAAAGGCGTATAAGGACAGTCGAAGTTTTTTCTTACACAGCCTCCGTGTGTGGATTATTGAGTGATCTGCAGTGTCCTGAGGTAATAAAGGATTCTCTAAAGGGAGGGAGAAAGGAGTCTGATCCTCTGTCTTTTGACTCAGCATCTAATCTCTATTCATATTTAGCAGGAAAGATCAGACAGCAGGAAGAGAATGGGTGTTATTTTGTATGCTGTGTATATTGTAATAAATGCTATGATTAAGAATAGCATTTTGGTGGCTTGATAGTGATGTAGCTAATGGAATTGAGTCCATCTCAGTCAAAATCTTCCAATTTTTATGTTTTATTATTTACTAATAATCAAACAGGTCAAAAAATCAAACATTTCATATCGAATACATGACTAACAATTGTAATTTGTTATTTACCCACTTATAAAAGAGACCTGACCGTCAAGTATTAGATATAGACGCAAAAACAAAAGGATAGGCGAAGACTTCTTAATGTATTTTGGAATAAAATATAAAAGATAAACATGACACCATCATTTCATTTAATGTCGTTGCAGGATTGCAGAGGGATACACTGTATGGAATGCTATTATTCCCTAAGAGCATTCAGAATATTGACATCGCATACTGATGAAACAGGGGACAATCCCCTCCATTTTCCCCCACGCTATTCTACTGATCAAAATGCCTTCTGGTTGCTAGGAGCTCTTACAGAGTCGATGATAGCCGGTCTGAAATCGGGTGTATGCTTGGAATACAGAACACTGATGTTATCTGAAAAGAGTAACGTTACGAGAGCAGCCATTTAAGAGACAACCTGAAATTATATTTTTAGTTTTCTGTGATTTGTTTTTGAAATTTCATATCCATATACAGCTATAAAGCTGAATTTTAAACCCAAATTAGACCTAGCCTGACACAAACAAATTGGTTTTAGCCCATTAGGTATTATAAGCTCACGTCACGTTATAATGTAAAGACTTCGGGCGATATTGGCTCGCTTGTTAGATACAATAACCTCATAGCTCCAGCTTTAAAGTAAACGTCAGACGATCTGTTGATTTACTAGATTCGGTGGAGGTGTGAATTCGATTTTTCTTTCGCCAAGTCATCCCTATGATAATACACTTGGTGGCTTGGGAGTGAACGTGAAGTGAATATTTCTCCATATGTTCAGCTGTCTACTGACGGAGCATGTGCAATCCCCAGGGGAAGTCCACCCAGATCCAACACTGTATCGGGTTCTCTTTTGACACTGTCCCAAACAAAGCCTGCAGGGACTGACTCATGTGTGAGCTGCGAAACGGGACGATATCAGACCACTCACCATGTTTTTAAAGATGGATAGAAAAAAATGGGACCATGAACAGCTTTTTTTAGAATCTAGTATACTATGCAGTGTATAATTAGTTTGCCTGAAGTGCTAGAAAAAGAGCACTTTGTGTAAGAAAAAGGCAGTCTGTGCAGCTCTGCCAAGCCTTGCTGCAGTCCAAATCCTTTCAGCCCATCCCCCCTTTACAACATCCTGGCGTCTGAGGGAGCTAGCTAGCTAACACTGAGTCAGAAGCACGTTCCCGAAGGATATCTTCCTTTACACGAAGCTGACTCAGCTGCCATAAAAACACACTCAAACACTGCTACCCTTTCAATAAGCCATACAGACAGTTTCTTTCACATACACACACAAACACACACTGCCTTTCAAACTGGATATATCAGAGTCCTCTGAAGAACTAGCATCTATTATCACATTAGTTATGAGTGCTGATATTGTCCTCGAAGGTCAATGTGTCTGTATTCGAGAGGGCGAATATACAGTACAACCAGGGCCCGAACGTATTCAACACAGAGTATAGGAATAAATGAATTCAGTTATTAAATGATTTCATGGTGGATGTCTAGATCTTTGTCTTAGCTGACTTATGACAATTAGACACACCCTTAACCTTCTGATCTGGACCACCACTGGAGTCTGTATGAGTAATCTGGTATTGATTATTGATCTGTGCAAAGACACCAGAGTCCACATTCATCCCTCTCGTGTGTAAATGCCAAATCTGTCATTTCCATTTCTATTCAGATTCATTTTGGGTCACAGATATTTACATACAATATTTTCAATAGTCTTAAATGTCAACTAGATTCGAAAAAAAACCACACACACAAGGTATGATATCGAGAAATAAATAGTCGATTTGAATTTATAGTTGTATGTTAGTTCCCTTTAGCTAGCATGGTTCCCCAGCAAGTTTCCTTGTTTTTGTGTGTGGCAGGATTAGCAACTAGCTTTATTCACCTTCTGGAAAGTGTTTCGAGGTTTTGTTTTGTATGTCCGAACATTTAAATGTAATTTGATTACGTTCTCTGGAAATTCTTGCTAGGTAAACAACAACAACAACAACAACAAAAAATAGCTTGAGGCTAGAAAAATCACTCTGCTGTTTCTGGCCTACCATCCCCACCATGAAATTTATTTTATTGTATTTCAAAGTGACCACTGTTAAAGGAGCGCTTGAGATGCAGAGTGACATTAGTATTCCAAACACTTTGTCATGCGTGCCTGCTCTTTCCCCAGGGACCGAGCGGCAGGAGGCCACTCCTGATGCTAATGGGACTGGAGTCACTCTCCTCCACTCTGCTTTTGTACTGCAAGCCACAAGGAGGAACATCCGGAGGAATGAAACGCTAGGAGGTACAGCAGGATGAGAGTCTATAAGATAAACATATTGGTATTAATATTTAGTTTATGCAGGCATATATATAACTGGACTATCAGTATGATAGCTAAGAACTGCTCCTGTAACCATAAAGGTGGTCCTTTTGCTCATCTCAGGACTCTTTAATTACAATATACAACACGCTCACTACTGTTGGTCTTTTCTCCACCTGTGTGGTATAATGATTTATAATTGCACTATCCACTCTCACCCAGAGGAGGACGAGTTCCTTTTAGAGTCTGGTTCCTCTAAGGGTTCCTTCCTCCTGTTGTATCGCAACTGTTGCCTCTGGCGTGTTCATTTGGGATCCAAATCTACATTTCTGTAAAGCAGCTTTGTTATAACATAACAATAACAGAATACAGTATTAGTGTTAGTCAGTGTGTCTATCTAGCCAACAACACAAATTACCTGGTTCCCTCAGAGACCTATATCAGGATCATTTCCAGAATGAAAATGATTTTTTAAACTATTTACAATGCAAATGAATGGCCGAGGTGAGGACACTGCTTCTTTCTTTACTCATGTCTCCATGTTAATGAACGACAAAAACCCGGTTCTAATATCTATACCTGATTCACAGGTTGGTGACTTTAATATCTATTTAAACTGGAATCAATCAACTGGGTATCTCAAACATTTTAGGGCATCACAATGAACATATTCAACCATTAACACAATGCACTTTTACTTTTCAGCATGGAATTAGTTTAAAAAACAAAAAGTATGCAAATGAGTGCTAGATTTATGGTGCTAGAAATGCAAAAACATGGAATAGCCTAATCGTTTTATATGGCAAACAACATCCAAAAAACTACACATGTGATCATTAAGATTTATTTTTCATTTTTTTATTTCTCATAGTTGAACTAACACAAAGCAAAAAAGTAAAAAATTGGCAGATGGAAATTTGTGGGTTTTTTTCCATTAAAAACTTGATTTTGTTTAGGATTATCCTGTTATAGGGTACATTCACTCTGCATTTTTAACATCCTGGTAGTGAATTTATTATATATTTTAAAGTTATTATATCAACGAACATTAAATATATAGTTTTCACATAAGAAGCAAGTAGGACTGTGCTGTGAGCTTTCACAATATTTCAGCATTTATCATCAGGCATCAGGTTGCAGCAAATTCTAGGTTTACTTTGTGAAATATTTTCATATTGATGCTTAGACTATTTTTAATGCAGTGACTGCACCTCCAGGAACAGCAGGCCGCCATCTGTCCAGGCGTGGCCCATCACGCACAGCACACATGTGACGCCATCTTGTGGTTGTCCAGAATTAAAGCAAATCTTCTTTTCTTTTCAGTCTTCTCCCATTAGGGGGCGCCACAGCGTCTCCATACCCTTTCTGTCCTCTACATCTGCCTCTTTCACCCCAACTACCTGCATGTCTTCCTTCTCCACATCCATAAACCTCCTCCTTGGTCTTCCTCTTTTCCTCCTTGCTGGTGGCTCCATCCTCAGCATTCTCCTACTGATATACCCCATGTCCCTCCTCTGCACATGTCCAAACCATCTCAATCTCACCTCCCTCACCTTGTCTCCAAAACGTCCTACATGCGCTGTTTCTCTAATAAACTCATTTCGAATCCTGTCCATCGTCGTCACTCCCAACGAAAACCTCCACATCTCCAGCTCTGCTACCTCCAGCTCCACCTCCTGTCTTTTAGTGAAATGAACTATATATACAAATTCCACAGCCATGTTTAAATCCTCACAGTGACAAAAGGGTTGCAAAAGGCTGATCTCTACGTGATCAAAATAACGTGATGCGTTTACCCTTCATATGTCTCATAAGCCTTGACATGAATAATGCATTAAAACTGATCTATCCTACGGCTGACGTCTGATTACTGTGCCAGATTTGACGCCAGGAAGAAAATCTACATTATATTATCCTGGCTTTTATATCTGATTGTCAGACCTAAGCGCTGACTATATGCGTCCTGCAGCTGCCTTGCTGATAATCCCATCGAAAACATCATAGCTCATGGTTTTGATTTTTGCAATTAAAATATTATTAGCACTGATTATAAAAACACATGCGGGGTGGCTTGGAGAAGCTCTGGCTGCTTGTTCAGCTGCTTTTTTTTCTTTTCATTTATCGGAAGAGGGCCTTTCGATGTAATTGAATTAGCTCATTTCACCTTCATTTCACCTTGCACTGGAATACACACCGAGCCGTATCATATCAATGCATAACCGTAATCTCCTCCATACGCTTTTTTCCTTTCAAACACCTTCTTGTTTGCTAAATTTCAATCTAAACAGATAACACAGGGGCCTCCAAACGTTATTCTGTAAGGGCCACATCAGGGCAGGTCGTTTTGTAAAAGAAAATGACTACCAGCATTATTATGGAGATTTTATCACGATTTTTAATATATTTATGAAGCCTCCTAATGCTAGATTAATTTATAATTTTGTTCTGCACCGTGTAGATAAATGAGCGTCAGTTTTCAAACGATATATCTCCTGTTAAAAGAGCATTATTACCCTCATAATGACAATTTTTTCATATTCACTGCTATTGAAATCAAAACATTTACTTACTTATGCATATGATTGGTGAATCTAAGAAATAATTAGGGTATGTTAATGAATCAAGGTCGACCGAAGGTGGATTTTATCGGTACTGATACCGATGTTGGATCGTACTCGCCGATAACCGATTAATCAACCAATAATATTTTTTTTTATTGATTCTGGATAAACAAACAAACACTCCATTTAAAATAGTACTGACCTTTATTACAAAAAGTTTAAAAAGAACTGAATCATGAAAATGTGCTGAAGGAAATACATATGAATATATTCATAAAATAGATCATTAATAAATTATAAATAATAAATTTAGCGCTCGGAGTGCGCGCGCTCACCTCTAGAGGTCGCTCTCGTAATGACAGCGGAAAGCAAGCTGGAAAAACTATCAGTATGGATTTTTTACGAAACCCGACAGTTCCAGAAATCAACTACCGATGCCTTCGACCTCTATTAATAATAAGGGAAATTTTAGTTCGAAAGACAACCTTTATTATCAAATACATATATAATATGAGTAAAGCATATATTTAAAATAACATTTACTATATATCTCTCTGGCATTGTTCAGAGGGCCATTCCAAATGTGGGGCAGGCTGTATTCAGCCCTGAGGGAACCCTGAGTTAACATGATATGAATGATTTTTAAAGGTAATCCTATAGAACATATGGTCGAGCAATATGTCTTTCCTATTGCTGTTAAATTGTTTTTTGTGGATGCTTAGCGACAGCTAGTGTTCTTTGTTCTATAAAGTTAATGAGAGCAAACTGAAGACATGTTGGACCATAGACATAGTCAGAGGACATGCAAGCAAATCGTCTGGATTTGTAGCTTTTGCACACCACACATCCGTTGTTGCAATGGATTTCAACAACTGTTTAATGTACAGGATACAATGGTTTAAGCCTAAAATTGTAACACCTCTGCATGCAACAACATCGTTTTCTAAATTACTACTAAAATAATTTTCTGATTATATAATTTTTCTTTGTTTGACCTTTGAGTACAAAGTTATACAAGATTATGATTTATAATCACATGATTTAAGGGAGAGAATGGGTTCCGATTTGAGCCCGGTTCCATTTGAGGTTACCTCCCTATATCGTCTCGGGGAGTTTTGCCCTCAACTCTGTCATCTATTAGGGATAAAACCTGCTTTGTGACGGTGTTTGGCGTTTAAAAGATCTGCAAGAAAGGGACAATACAATTTATTGTAAAAAAAATTAAAATAAAATAAAATATCAGGAAGATGCTCAACCGTGACCAGCAGGTGGCACTATTTCCTGTTCAAGCCACGATCAAGAAGAACCCAAAATCTTTTAGTACTTTTTTAAAATCATATATTTAAAATTTTGATCTAATAGTTAAAAAAGAAAACTAAAGATAAATTGTTGAATTCCAGAACCTTGAAGAGTTCATAATCTCTCTGGTTCTTGTCGACCCGTATAACTTTTTTAAATATCCAAAAAACATTCCGGGTGCAAATCCCAGAAAAAAGTATCAAACTTTTTTTTAGTCTTTGCCCCTCTCGTGCAACCCTTAAGGTTCTACTTCTCCTAAATATCTAGAACCTGCCTAGAATATCTAGAACCATCTTAGTATGTAATACTATATTAAGTGTTCTTTGGCTCCTAAACCTTTTTTTTTCTGGAATAAAATTACAAAAAAGCCATTACGGTTTTGCTTTTAAGGTATCGTCCATCATCCTTAGCCATCATCCATACAGCATGTTGTTCTCAATGAGACGGATACTGTGAATAAAATCTGCCACTCCATATCTTTTATAATCTTATTTATTACCAGTGTCTCCAGTGTCTCCTGCATCCCTCCACAAAGCGCTCACACAACTCACACAAACGTTCTGAGCTCATTAAATATATACATCATCTCTCATTATCTTACCCTATGTACACCCCTTTATAAAGAGTCTTCTCTTTTTTTTGGCATTTTTTATGTCCATTAACTATGAAAATATAAAAAATATAGCTTCTTCTTCGGTCGTGTTATAAAAGGAAAGAAAAGTCCTTTAGCTCTGTGTGGTGGCCGATTTCGATTTCCTGTTGCGCTTGGCCCGCCTTATCGGAGGGAAGCTGATGAACTCGAAGTGTTTAGGCCGGTCCGAGTTGGGGAAGGGAAGGGGGCCTTTGTGGAGCCGCTTGATGAAGTGAACTTCCCTCTGGTTCTCCCTGGTTTTGGAGGCTTTGATGGGTCTCCCTTTTCTTGTAAAGGCCACGTACCAGCCATCGTACTTGGCGTTCTGAAAGGCGGTGTAGTTGTTCTCCAGGACGATCTCCGTGAAGATGCAGTCCCTGCCTCTGCCACTGGCCTGCGGGGAAACGGTGATAGGCGATGTTATAGCAATCAGTGTTTATTTCATAAATGAGTCCTTCATTTCGTGCAGAATTTTGAAATAATAACATTTTTCTAAGCAAACTCTTCTAAAAGAAAGAGTTCAAAAGTGGACCCGGGAACCTTAAAAAACATAATTATCCCCTGAGAGAACCCTTTAATAAAGCTAAGAATGCTATGGGTTCAAACAAATGCATGAAGAACCACTGAAGAACACCTTTTCCACTCTTAAAGTGTGGCATATATATGATTTTTTTAAAAAACATCTACAACCATTTCAGGAAAGTATAGAAAGAAAGGAAATGCTCCTGGACGCCCTAATAAAAGGTTTATAGCCAGATTTAATTATCCTACTGACTATATAAGGAATGATTTTGAACCCTCTGTAAGGGACAATCTGCAATTTACAGTTTTTAAAAATCAGGATAGTTTTCGATCCTGACCAGCAGGTGGCACTGTTTCCTGCTTAAGGCCACGATCAAGAAGACTCAAAATCATCTATTAACATTTTTTACTCATATGTTCAAAATTTTGATCTAAAAAAAAAAAAAACGAATACAAGCAACTTCATTTTTATATATTTTTTCCATCTGCATATACATTCTGATATAAATCAGTTAATTACAGAACCTTGAAATGTTCTCCACAGTCTTTCTGGTTATTGTAGAAGCATATAACCGTTTTTTTTTTTTATATCCAAAATATCCAAAAGTGCAATCTCAGAGATGTTCTTCAGAAACTCTCTCCTTTCAGGAAGGTTTCAGGTAGAACCTGCATTAGAAATAACCCCTAACTATCCAAAGAGTCTTGAGGAACCATTCCATTTCCCGGTCTATTAGAAACCCCTTTTTGGAAGCCTAGAAACCTCAGTTAAAGTTTAAAGAACTGTTGAAGAACCCTTTATGTTTATTAATGGGAAGTGTCTTCCAATGTATCTCCTCAGACTTAACAGAGCCGCACTGTTATGATGTTAGCATGTACCTTTCCCACCAGTTTTCCTCGCCGGTTCATACAGAGATACCGGCTGCTCTCGGCTCCTTTGATCCGAACCCGACTGCCAAACGTGTCGGTCTCAACATACAGCCTGGCTGCAACACACAAACACACACACACACACACACACACACACACGCACACACACACACACACACACACACACACACACACACACACACGCACACACACACACAAACACACACATACACACACACACACACATACACACACACACACACACACACACACACACACACACAGTTTGTTAGTGGTGACATATGAGGAAAGGTGAAAACCAATACCATGGTTAGGATGAGTAGAACAAATCCTGAGATCCTGCAGTTTTTATTACAACAATATTTACCAGATTAGATGAATCACGTTTTGGAGAAACACAAGAGTGTGCATGCTAAGGGGTTCTCTATGACCTGGAAGTTCTACAAAACCACCTGGTTCTCCAAGACCTGTGGGTTATCCAAAATACCTGGTATTTCCTGGACATGTCAGTTGTCCAGGCCATGGAGATATACAGAACCACCAGGTTCACCAGGACCACTGGGTTATCCAGATCTACAGAACCACAGGGTTCTTCAGAACCTGGGGGATCTACAAAACAACCAAGGACCTGTGAGTTGTCCAGGACTTGGAGTTCTCCAAAACTCGTGATTTCTTTACGACATGTGGATTATCTAAAACCACCAGGTTCTACAGGACCTGAGATTTCCAGGACCAAAACTTCTTCTAACTTTCAAGCTGTTTTGTTTGTATGTAGCATCTACAGCATGGGACTACTTCTCTTTCCGACACAATCCTTCAGGCAAGCTAGGACTCTTACATATCCAAGGAACCCTCTGGACCCCTTTTAGCATTTTTAAGGAAGTTGGAAAGATAATTGTTGATTGTGAAAGCTAAAACTTTTAGATACCCCCACAGAACCGTTCTGGATGTTCTTCAAGGAACCTTAGAAAATTAATTTGCTTTGATCTCAATATTCCTTGGTCTTGGTGTGGAGAAGTTGGTAGACCTTACAGAACATTGATTACGTGCTTTTATGGATTTTTACATGCTCCAAGGAACCTTTTGCGTTTCTTTTTCATCTTATAGATCCAGGAACCCTTTCCGGGTATGAGTATGTTCGCACTCACCGAACGCGTTGCCGTCCTCCGCGGTGGCGCTCACGCGCTTGCCCTGGATCTGCACGTGGCGCCCGCTGGTGCGGCTGTAGAGCTGGTACACGCGCACCTGCCGCCGGCTGAGCTCGTCCGTCTGCGCGCCCTGCTCCCTCACGTGCTGCTTAAAATCAGGAGAAGGCTCATTCTCCCCCTTTTTTTCACGTAAAGGGAAACATAAGATCACACGTTTCTCCCTGGCTCTCGTGCTTCTAATCCCCTACACAGCACTGACGTCATGCAAGAATTAAATAAATGTGGTTGAACATTTCATGGCCAACATAAAACCAGAGTATAAGAAGCTGGGCGCGTGCAGAACCGCACTATGTTGAATGCGTAAAAGCTTTGGCACTCTGCGTCTTTACGCTCTAGAGAGCAACGCAATCCAACATGCAAATATGGTAGAAATGTGACTGCATGAAAAACAGACGTGTTTTGAGAGATTCATGCGTATCATTTTTTCTCCCCCAGAACATTATAAGTTATAACCCTGTCCTGCACGCGCTATTAACTTCAGTGGTAACGTTAATTACGCATTTATTCAGACTGCATAAGAAACATTTGTATACATTTGGAGAACAGAAATATTTACCTGGGCATGGCACCAAACCACGAAGAAGTGAAAAGATCTGCAAAAAAATAAAATAAAAATAAAAAATTACACTTTTATAATGAAACATTTGCAATCCGCACAAATGGGTGTTTTTTTTACTCACAGGTAAAAACAGCGTTGGTTAATTCCATACATCTTCTTCTTCTTCTTTAAAATGATTTTCCCCAAAAAACAATATTTCAGTAATAATCCAGCGTGCTTTAACTGATCAGCTTTAAATCCATCAGCTGATAATAAATAATAAAGAATAAATACTGAGTCCTCAGAAAGAAAAAAGTGAACCGTAATCAATAAATCCGAATCCTGAGCCCAAGTAAGAAGAACAAACCCGGGGTCGGCGGTGCGGGTCCATTGTAGGCTATATGGCGTGTGTGTGTGTGTGTGTCCGTGTTATTTAGGGGTTTGTTAGTTAACTGGCACGGTGGCACGTGCTCATAGTGCCGGCGTGCAGGTTCATGCTCCGGTTCTTAAAGCGCGCGCTGCGTCTCCGGTCACTCGCTTCACCGAAATGACAGACATCCCTCACACACACACACACACACACACACACACACACACACACACACACACACACACACACACAGAGGTCTGACTGAAGTGACATCAAAACTTAAAACCACTCCCCTTAGTGCACAACACGCACACACACACACACACACACACACACACACACACACACACCAACCCCAAGCTGTATATTATCCTGCATTCAGATCTGTAATCTGAAAAATCTATCAAATGTATTGTAAAATAGAAAACATAATTAACAATTAATAATAAATTAATGTAAATTGAAAAATTACCTCCAATCATAATGAATGATAATTAATGAAAAAAATTAGATAGATAAATAAATAGATAGATAGATAGATAGATAGATAGATAGATAGATAGATAGATAGATAGATGTAAAGTAAGTATATTTTATTTTACATTTCTATATAATATTTTATTAAACTTAAAATTTTACTTTAATTGTACTGTGAGCAACTGCAACCTAACACACACACACACACACACACACACACACACACACACACACACACACACACTCATATATATGTACTTTTGGGATTATCATCTTACACAGCAAATTCGTTGTTATAGTTAAAGTTATAGTTAACACGGATAAATTCAGTGCAAGACAGGCGACTTTTTGTTTCGCCACAAAAAAAACAATAAAACAACAAAAATCTGTACTCGGGTAACGTCTTCCATATCAACTCTACAGGTCAGTGCTACACTGTCATGGTGTGTATCAGTGTGTTGTGTAGTTTGTGCAAAATTTAGTTTGCACTCTTTGTGTAATGTCCTAGGTTTGTAATGTACAAGGTTTTTTTCATACACAAACATCAACAGCGTGAAACAGCCTATAGATAAGAATGTAACCAGAAACTGTCAGTTTCGCCCCGGCCTTTAATTTCCGATCCTATAATGGATGATTAAAGTACTTCGTTTCAAATCAGCTGTGATGCATTCAGGTCATCATCGCCGTCCACTGTATTTAAAGCTTTTGAGGCTTTTTTTTTTCTTTCGGGAAGGGGCGGGGCATCTGATGTTTGTTAGGGCTTGCGGCTCACACCTTTTGCTAACGTGGCAGCCCCTAATAAAGAAACAATGGGGCTTTTTAATCACTGGCGTCCAGCTGGCTTTTGTTAGTTCATGCTAGAATCCACATCAGGGCCTCAAGATACATGGATAACAGGATGCTCACTTTCCGACGCATACTTAGTAAATGTCTCCTAGCAATTAGTGCTATCTTGCTAAATTTTATGGATATGGAAATACCATTTTGTCCTTCAAAGGATTTTCCATCCCTGGTTGGTCCAGTTGCTGCAAAATTGTTAAAAAAATTTAACAAAAACAAAACATAGCAATTAGACTAAATTATAATGTTTGTGATTTAGAGATCGCCTTAAAGAGATTGGTGTCGATGTTAGAACATAAATATAATCAAGAAGGTAGAATTCAGGTTGAAGATGATAACGAATTCATCGGAGCTGATGGGATACAAAACTCGCTCTAATGAATCACTGCGATTTCGATGATTTCCTTCTTCGCACAGTTGTTAGCGCATCATTTGTGTTGGGATTGCCATTGGCATGTTCTCCACCCATCAGTTTGTATTGGGTTGAGGAGGACAGATCAGTGCTTGATAAACATTCTAGACTGACGTGTCATGGGTGTGAACCATCGGATGTGCTAAAAAAACCACGTGAGAAAACTCGGCGGGATACAAAAAACTCAGGGTCCTGCTGTTTGATTTATGGTATTAAAGCCATTGTCTGCAATATCAAAGCACATTTTCGTTGATCTTGATTTTTAACTCAAATCATCTCCAGTCCAATCAGTCCTCACGGTTCATTTTGGAGCTTCCTGAGCCGTTCTTAGGTGATAAGTACCAGTGCTTTAAAGCTGCCTCGCCCAAAACCAACACAGAGAGGACAGAACGAGACATTCGACGCTGCCGAGCATCCCACAGCCGAGGAGGTGTAAAGAACAGGGGGCTTTAGCACTACCTCCGGATTCCTTCTAGACCCAGCAGGACCCTAAGGGTGGCGGCTGTGTTGTTTTTTGGATGCAGCCGAGTAAAAAACAAAGGTGATGTAAGAGGTGATGGGTTCTACTACACTACCCCTTCCTCCACCCCTGCAAGCGCTTCATTCATTTTGTTTACAAAGTGGTGGAGAGATCTTAGTAACCCGATCTCATTTTATTTGCGTCTTGGCTGATGGTGTAAACTCCATGATGGAAAAAACCCAACAAGCACCTAGCAACAACACCAGATCAGCTCTGGTCCTTATGAGGAGTTCCAAAAAACGATGACATGTATCCATGGAGACACGGATTCCCGTCAAAGTTTCAGTATGTAGACATGTGAGGACATGTTTTGAACGTTCTAAGCGGACATTTCCACCACCTGTATACACTCTCTGATGACAAACATGCTAGCTGTAACCTGGATGAAGCTAAATGTCCACACAATGTATGTATGTTACCTATTTTGCCGGACTAGTTTATAGTGAATTATTCATGCTGCTCAGCAAAGTTAGCATTTATGTTAAAGATATAGAAAGATAGATAGGTAAATTGGTAAATATTCAGATCTGACTGATTGCAGAATAAAATTGGTAACGCTAATTGTTCATTAAAATACAGTGGATTAAAAAAGTACATATATTGTATCATAACTGTAGAGTAAAAGTTGCTTATATCTTTGATACTCAATAAAACTAGAAAGTAGACAAAAAGTGCTTAAGTACAGTGAAGAAGTTCATTTACACAAATACTTTACTCCACAGGTGATAAGATGATGTACTGTGAGATTGCAATTGGTGCAAATGTCCTCCTTTTCCACTCCTTTCCACAGCAGAGCTGAATGAGTCTAAAGAAACTTCAGTGTTTAACCAATAGTTCATGGAGGACATGCTGTTTACTGTCCAGAATTGCTGGGAGTTCATTGAGTGCCGTTTTTTTTTTCTACCAACATCCAGAACCATCACAGCCATCCAGAGAACAGCTCAAAACCAAGCCACACTTCTAGATCAGTTAAGCTAACACATATTGGTTAAAGACCATTAATGGACCTGACCTGAGCTTTCTCAAGAGAGTAGAGTATGCTCATCCCTTTCCTGCACCCAGCCTCTGAGTTGACCTTCCAGTCCAGCTTGTTGTTGAGATGGATACCAAGGTATCTATAGGTGACAACCAGCTCAACTCTGCATCAAATTAGTGAACCACCAGATCATGGACCTACATTCTTATCCTGCTTATATGCTCCAATTATTTATTCTATGCTAACAGATCAATAATGGAAACACCATGTTCCTGGTGGGCTCTTTGAATTGTTCTAGCCATTACCTGCTAGCTAGCTATCTGTGACTGCATCCCAGTGAAGCAAGTGAAAGGTCGATTGGTGGTCTAACAGCTTAAACCACATCGTAAAAAATACAACTGGCATAAAGAACAACTGGCTTTTTTGACCCCACAAAAATAGATACAAAGCCTTTAAAAAGTGGGTGGTCCTCTTCTTGTGGAAAAAATGAACTGGATGAAGAATGGAGTGGAGGAAAAAAAAAAGGAAAGCGATCATACTCAAGCCTATGCTACTGTTTTGTCTTTAATGGCTCTTTGGACATCCTTGTTGAATGTACAGTGCAGTACGATTGGGACTGGTCGTTCGGAAGATACCGTGGTACTGATCGATACAGATTGAAATGCATGAATGAATGGCATGATTTGGTTTTTCCTCGAATAATGAACTGGATCATCACTGGATAAATGGCTTATTATTACATCATCTGCTGCTGACCCTTAGTTTTACCCCAGCCATTTGCAAGCTGACCATTTGAGCTTGCCAAATTTGACACAGCTGACACAGGCAATAAATTTGAACTAGTTCCCCCACCCCCTTGATCCCTAATGAGGCTTACCCCTTAAACCCCCCCCCCACACACACACACCTCCCAACTCCCCCAAACAACACCTAGGAGGAATGAGCGAGGACACGTCTCAATCCAAAACCCTGTGATGTCTTTAATCTGTTCCGTAAAATTCAACCTACTTCTAGTTTATTTAATGGACAGGATCATGCTTTAGGTAGTCTATAATGGATATTGTCATTATTTTCATTTTCATTTCATCGCCTATTTTTGATTTGAGTCTTATTTTTGTTTAAAGTATACTTTATTTTTTTCCTTTTTTCCTCACCAGTAACATTCTTTTTCCCTCCATTATTGGCATCGCTTCATCTTACCTCAGCTACTCCTCATGTTAATAATTACCTGAACCTGCTGCAACTGTGGAAATGATGTTTTCTGAAATCACGCTGCATGTAAATCCAAATATTCGCTCTTTAAAGGATAAAACCCACAATCAATAATAACGTGTCATATATCTACACATTCCCAGTAACATCTCTTCCACACCCTCGGATCTCTGATTTACGTTAATAAAAATTACATTAATTGATACTACATTTCAATGCAAAACAGTAAAAAATACTGATAAAATACAGTCCATTATATTAATACTGATCCATCATCACAGTGGAGCAGTAGATTATTGAACTGTGTGCTCATATGTAGTCTACATGTGATGTAAATGTGATCAAATGTGTGTAAAATCTGATAAATCCATGAATCCTCGCTGAGGCCATGAAATCTCCGAGCTGGAATTACTTCTCCACTGGGACACATTGGTCAATTCTGAAGCAGAACCAATCTCTAATAAATGACTCTTTTTTTTAACTATACAATATTTGTATTTTTTATTTTCAGAGCACATTTAATTTCAAATGTACTCGACTTGTTATTTATTTTAACTAAACGTATATGAAATCCAGCATCAGTCTGTCCATGAAAGCACATTCTGCTCAATGTGGACAGGCAGTTCAATCTGGGCTGCGTTAGACGCTTCATCCTGCGTTACGGCTTTGACCCGACCTCGGGTCCAGCCACGTACACAACACATGAAAACACACACACAAAATCACACGCATTCCCTGAGACTATTCGCCGACATTTTGCTCCTTAAAAATAACACAGATGTTTCAGTGATTGTGGACATGCTGGTATAGACCTGTCCCTTCCCCCAGTTCGGCCTGTTTTTACTGTCGAGATGAGAAACTGCGAACTGAATGTGATTTCGGGGTGTGACGTGAAGTGTTGCGAGAATGTCTGCGTGTGATCGTTGAGAATTTAATACTCTTTGAGATCAGTTTGCTTGTCTATAAGCCGAACTTTATATCATAGAGCAGTTGGCAGGTCAGATGATGTTTTTTTTTTTACAGCAGCCATGAAATAACTGACAATTTTGTATCAATGATAACATTTGTGGAAAGAGTCTCCAGTCTCAGCACTGTGTAAGACACGAAGTTATCAATAAATACCACCTCCTATCATGCTTTATGAGATAATCTGTCCTTTACATTTACAGGGTTTCTGTAGGTTTCACCAAGTCTAATTTAAAACTTTTCAAAACCTTTTTAGGACCATTAAAAGTGAAACCTATATCATGACACCAAAAACACACACAAATACATTGTTAGCAACTGGCCTAATGAATTTCTTTCAAGCCAAGTATCAATAACTTGCACTTTCCAATAGAGGTATTTAAAATTTTAGATTTGTAGATGCCATGGAAACCCTGATGTGTGGCTTTTACCAGGTGTCCTTATAAAGAGCAACTTAAATCTGAGCAGGGTCTTGCTCAAGGGAACAGCAGTGGCAGCTTGGTGGTGCTGGGATTCAAACTTGTGACCTTCATATCCAGAGACCAATGCCTTAAACACTGCTAACCATACCCATAGCTACCACCTATCCTAGTTGAGATGTGTTGTGCGTCAGGAATAGTTTAAGTTCTTCTCAGGTACTTCTTTTAACATCCAGACCCAGGTTTCATTTTCTCCCAATACTGTTTTCACATCTTGTCCAACAACAAACCGCATTAGCTGCCCAATAGCTGGAAATTCCCTTCTGATAAAATTAGCCCATGCAACATCTCTCTGCATTTCTTACACATTAACACCTCGACAGAGTTTGAACTCCGAGACACTCTGCCATGCCCCACCCAGAATGCCCAATTTATGCCCAAATAAAACACAACGTAAAAAAACCCAAAAAAAACGCGTAGCCTAAAAATTAATAATTTCTTGGTGAAAAAAGGAGTTCTGGACTTATCATCGAGTACTTTATGTGCCAGACCACGTATTACAGTAACCCTTCACCAGGCCTTTGTGTGCTGTCGTGACTTTTCGGTTGCTCTGTTTGGAGTGGATTTGAGCAGCTGTCTAGCCGTCAGCTCCACCCTTCCTCTCTCCCTCGCTCTGATCTTGCCGCAGTTCACACCTGATCACAAACCGCAGCACTTCACCCAGGAATTTTCCATTTTCTATTTTCATTCACTGCTAGTCCCCTAAACCACCCCCCCATACCACCGCAAAAGCCACATGCACAAGTGTCCTTCCACCAGCGGGCAACTTCAGATATCAACATCACTCACACACACACACACACACACACACACACACACACACACACACACACACACACACACACACACACACACACACCAACAATCATGATACACTTTCATTGGGCAAATACAAACAACAGGCTTGCACTCACCAAAGGTCCTTTTTTTATCAAACCCACCAATACTTATCTGAACATTTTCAACCAAATTCCCAACCAACCATCAATATGTATTAGCACTTGGGGCATCGGCAATTTGGAACTGGTGCGAGCTTAGTAATAACTTCAATAGTAATAACGGCATCATTGCCAGTTGACAAGGGGGTCCAAACAAACTCACACTGGTTCCAAATATTGCTGACACCCCAGGGTCACCAACTCCTAGTTCCAAAATTTCCTGTTTCCTTGCACCACCCTGTACAATATCATATTATATTCAATAACTGTTGTTCTAAATAGTTAGCCGTCTGCTAGTAAGAAAATTACAACTTGACGAGTATCGATGAAGTCATGAAACAGACATCCAAGCCCAAGAGAGCAAAAAATTCACCCTGTCCTCTGAAATAAAACCTGTTACTTTCCATCTGGCATTCATAAAAACACATACTAAATTGAAAATAATCCACAGTTTGTTCCCTTGAATAAAAAATTACATAGTGGGGTCTCTTTATAACATACCTGGTAATCAGACCTGTATTGAGGTTGGAATCAGGGCACTGGTCCCCACAAACCAGTGAGCCCTCTTAAACAGGATGGCTTTAAAATATAGAAGTCATTTGAGGCAAAGATCCATAGTTTGTGTAGGATGCAATGCCCGATGAAATAGGGGTATAGTTGAGGTCCTGTTGAACTTTGATTTTTCATGTGCTTGTATGAAGTAATTGTCTTCTAAAAAAAATAAGTAAATGAGGTCAACATACAGTTTCTCTTGTTTGGAGAATTTGATAGAGAACTCAAGAATTTCAGTGAGTATATAAGCAGTGACTGGGAAACCCGGAGTGGTGGATTACATGGGAATAATGTGCAAGTCATGATTTTACTGTAAATGGGAGCAACCATGAAGCCTGTGGTGAACATAAACTGTGAAGGAGGCTGGCAAGTGGATCAAAGAGCATTTTTGTGTTCTCTTTCGGTACCTGCAAACAGGTGCTATTAAGTGAAAATGGCTGGTTTGGGGATTTGGTGTGCCTCTGGACTGAGAAACATGGTGGTGGTATCCCACAATTATATGTCATGTGACCAAAAGATGTGTTCATTTCTAGGAAATCGTACTTGTCAACTTTCTTATATAATTTTTGCCAGGGAGGCTCAGACCTCTGATCCAGGAGGCATATATTGGGTTCTTTACTGGTTATGGAAATCTATAACATTTTTTTACACAGATAATTGAATTTGTAGTTTGCTAATTCATGCTGCATAATGCTTGATTTACTTGGAGTTGTTTGACATGTTTTGTGTCTTATTTATGTATATCTGGAGGTGCTTAAGATTTTGAGTAGTAGTATTAAATAGTCAAGATTAGCAATGGACTCCAACAAGTTTGGATCTTCTCATCTTTATTC
>JBCEWE010000432.1:110328-122828 GCA_039877035.1 Silurus lanzhouensis | reverse complement strand
CCAGGCTCCATGTCCCAGGGTGCAGGTTCCAGGCCAGGGCTCGAGGTTCTTCAAAATCCAAGTGAGGCTGCACAATAGCTGCCTTTCTTTCACATTCAGATGCTACAAAGTAGGCATGCTCAAAAGCCTTAATCCCACATTCACAAGCCAGAGGGACAAGAGAGGCCTTTCACACAGGAAGGTGGTGTTCCTGGGTCTCAGGTATGCCCTCGCACCCTCCCTCTCTCCTTCCTTCCCTCCATCCCTCCACAACTTCTCCCTGCCATGTCAAAAGAAAGAAAGGGAAAGAAAAACAATTATCTAAATTATAGTGATTCGTTTTTCCGCTCTTGTTTCTCAGAACAGGTCAGGAATTCTGCTCACTCCGTTCTCGGCTCTGACGGACGGGAAACCTGATCGCCGTGTCGAGAACTCCTGCACTTTTCTTTCTTTTTCTTTCTTTTCATTTTTATTCGTTTAATTCTTTTGACCTCAGAAGCTTCACAGTATGTTAACACATTTGGTCGTCAATCAGAAAAGATCAAGATGGTTTTGGATTTTTTATTTCTATCAGTCAAAAATATAGTATAAAAAAAAAATATTCTAAAATGCTCATGATGTACTGTTTACATGTAAAGGAAAAAGAAAAAATGTATATATATAATAATTATATATATATATTTTATATATAATATAATAATAATTAGATTTTGTATATATATATATATATATATATATATATATATATATATATATATATATATATATATATATTTACAATTTCATTATTATCAAATTATTAAATACATTTTTTAATATATAATATGTTTATAATTAAATATTTTTATATTTATTCAAATTTAAAAAATTCTATTTTATCTCTTGAATGGTTTATCTTGTTTAAGTAGTAATTACTCATTTAGACCAGAAAATAAATGCTGCTACATTTGACTACCGCAAAAATATTAAAATGTTCACTCTCCTACTGAGTCTTAGATTATGGGAAAAAAAACCCTGACACATTTCATATGTAAAATATATTTTATGTACCGTATATTGAAAAAGAATGTAAAGAAACACACAAGGGTGTATTTTTGCGTGTTATTTCTGGAGGTAAACTCAAATGAACCATAGAAATAAAAAAAAAAAAAAAAAAAAAAAGAAATAATGAAAATAGTAATACGAAGATTTTTATACAATTTGTAATTGTTTGTGGAAAAGTTATTTGAAGGAAACACTAAAGTGATGACTTGAAAATATGAAAAAGAGATTCAAAATATTAAAAAATGTGAGAAAATGTGAAAAAACAATCTATAGGTAAAGCATAATGTTTGTGCAATTTTTTAACTTCTTCTCTTTTCTGTTCTTTTCTATTCTTTTTCTTTCAGTGCCTTTCTTTTCTTCTCTTTTGTTCTTTTCTTTTTTCTTTTCTTTCTTTTTTCTTCTTTTTTTCTTTTCATTTTGTTTTTCTTTGGGTTTTTTTTCCTCTTCTTTACTCCTTTACTTTGTTGGACATTTTACAGTAAGGTCAGTTTGTGAATTCTCTTTTCCTCTCTCTCTCTCTCTCTCTCTCTCTCTCTCTCTCTCTCTCTCTCTCTCTCTCTCTCTCTCTCTCTCTCTCTCTCTTTCTCTCTCTTCTGTCACTCAGTCTTCACACACTAAGTACCTAATGGCTCTGAAATATCACCTGCCCTCCGCTCCTTTAATCACCTCACCTTGCATTCCTTCATGCAGTTTGGAAAAGCCTCTAATGTACATGTTAAAGAAGGAAAGAATTTCCCAAAAATAACGTCAAAACAATCCACACGAACCAGATCTGACATTACGTTCTCCACGCAATCTTCATTCTCTCTCTCAGACACACACACACACACACACACACACACACACACACACACACACACACACACACACACACACACACTCGCAGAAATCCATACGTGACAAAACACACATTGCACTGGAATTACACTCAAAAACTTGTCCAGTGTCAGAAAACATAACGATACAACATACAGTTTGTTTCCCAGGACCCAGAAACAGTCGTCAGGATCCGATTACATGCCGTTATTAAGCGTTCAATATTTATTACACAATGTACCAGAACTTTTAGGACTATAAAAAACTCAAGCACTGCTTTTATCCATCAGTTACCAGATCCAGGGGGCGGGTCTGGATCCGATCCAAACTCCTCCCATGAACCAAACCATAATCCCCAGCCGCAAAAAACAACAACACATTAAATACACATATCCAGCCTGATCCACACCTCACCACCTCAGTGGTAGCTCAGTGGTTACGGCTCTGGGTTGCTGATTGAAAGGTTGGGGTTCAAGCCCCAGTATTACCAAGCTGCCACTGTGGTTGTTTTGAGCAAGGCCTTTCATCTGCTTCACCGTATCATCTCTGACCCCAGCTTCCTCACCTCACTGGGTTATGTGAAGAAAAGAATTTCGCTGTATTGGACAAGTTTCTCTCCCCATCCCGAGGCATCCTGAGGTTTGACCAGCTTCAGTCATGTCCCACCTCATGAAGATTATGGACCTTTTGAAGAAGTAGATGCCGAACTCGCAAACATCCCGTACTATCTAGGGACGTACCAGTGCCAATTGGATCCCGCTACATGTGTGGAGTTTTGACATTGGACCTCCTGGAGGGTTTAAAGGCTCTATCATGGAGAAGCTGGTGCAGGATCTGTGATGATCACAAATGTTGAGCTCAGTAGCTCCTAGCTTTATAACCATAAAGAATGTATAAGACTGTAGAAAGAACATTACTTATAATCTTACACTCCAGTACTCATGTTAGTTCTCACTCTCCAGTGTTCTGTAGTGTTGAAAGATTTATGATCAAACTCTTGATGTCACCAAAATGAGGATGGGTTTCCCTTTTGAGTTTGGTTCCTCTCAAGGTTTCTTCCTCATAACATCTAAGGGAGTTTTTCCTTGCCACAGTCGCCACGGCTGCTCATCAGGGATAAACACACACCGTTCACCTTCACTGTTGATTTCTGTAAAGCTGCTTTGAGACAATGTCTGTTGTGAAAAGTGCAATAGAAATAAACTTGACTTGACTTGACTTGACTTGACTTGACTCTGCCCAGGTACGAGGAGCTGGATGAGAGCTGACTCTCATGTGCTGACCCACTCCATGTTCTGCAGTGAGGGACACTGTAAAAGTCCAGCAGCTTTTCATTTATTCATTAGTCTTCAGCAAAACACGTCTTTTGGTCCGAAGGAAACGGCGTACACTTCGTATAAGCCAGAATCAAATGATACATCTTTAATGTGTCTAAAATGCTTCTGCAAATTTCTACCCTGTCCATCCATCCATCCATCCATCCATCCATCCATCCATCCATCCATCCATCCATCCATCTATCCATATCCTGGAGCCTGCACTTTTTCTTTCTTTTCCTTCTTATTCTTTTAGGTCTTTTGACCTCAGAAGCTTCACAGTATGTTAACACATTTGTTCCATTCAGAAAAGATAAATATAAATTTTTCATTTCTATAAATTAAAAGTGATAGTATTAAAAAAAAAAAAAAAAAAATTTTTTAATTTAAAATAAGGTTTTTCTGAGATCCTTACACGGTAATGTCTATGGAACATGTGAAGGATATTTTTTTTTCTCCACACAAATAATTGATAATCATATTGGTTAATTTGAGATATATTGAAAATAAAAACAAAAATCAATCAATCAACTTATGCATTCTTTCATGTGTTTCATGTTTCATCTGTGGTTATAAATGACTACTGTTTTTTATGCATGCCATAAAATTGCCAGATGATGAATTTGAAATCTATAAGAGCAGTTAATTTTTAGTTGAATTGTAAATTGTGGTAAAATTATAAACATATGTACATATGCATTAGTGCAAGTGCCCCTAATACAAATGGTGTTACTGATGCAATTAGTGCCACTGGTGCCAGTGCATGGATTTATCAGGCATTTTGTTTTCAAAGTTGATGTGTAAGGATTTGAGCGAGTTTGACAAATTGTCTAGACAAATGTCTAGACGACTGGATCAGAGCATCTCCAAAACTGCAGCTCTTGTGAATGTTTCTGGTCTGCAGTGATCAGTATCTATCAAAAGTGCTCCAAGGAAGGAACAGTGGTGAACCTGGCACAGGGTCGTGGGTGGCCGAGGCTCATCGATGCACCTCTCATCGGTGCTCGTCTGTTGGATCAGAGCTCCGGAGCAAAGGCTGGTCCGTGTGGGCCGATCCAACAGATGAGCTCCCGTAGCTTAAACTATTGAAGAAGTTCATGCTGTTGATGCTCGATGGGTCACGGCGATGTTTTAGCAGGAAAAGTGGACCAACACAATATTAGGCAGGTGTTCTGTATTAGGCATAATGTTCTGCCTATAAAGATATAGATAGCGATGTAGATTTTTATGCCACACTTAAATAATGTTAATGTCTTGGGCAATTATGTGCACTAATTTCAGTGCAACAATAATCATAATTTTTACATGTGCAATATCAGTGTCGTCTGCCTCTTTCTGCCATCTGTTTCACTGCTGCTGAACATTTTATGCAGTATATTTCAATAAGATTGGAAATTCATTAATTGCACAGCATCTATACTTCATATAGAACTTTATGTGTATATATTTCATTTTACATCTCTGATATTTTATTGAACTTTTTTACTCGTTACTTTAATTTTACTGTGAGCAACTGCAACCCAACAATTTCCCTGTGGGACAAATAAAGTATTCTGATTCTTATTCTGAACAAAGAGAAAACATTGTTAGTGAAAAAAAAACCCATTGTGATCAGGAGTATAACCTTTGGGTTCTCGCACATTTTTGCGTGTCCTCATTGCAGGACGTCGTGAGTCTTCTTTCGGCTCGTCTCTGTGTGTCTGCAGCGGCTCGGGACACATCAAAGGGGGCAGTAGGGGACTGGTCCCGACAAATGCACAAGCAGTAAAACTTAACAAGGTGTGAATGTCCTCTCGTTGCCCTGGCCAGCGACATGGAGAGGGTGCCTGCTTGTGTCCTTACTCCATGTGTGTGTGTGTGTGTGTGTGTGTGTGTGTGTTTTCTTATCTCCCTGTGTGTGTTTTAGGTTCAGTTACATAACCTATGCATGTGTTTTATGTCATTACTGTATATTATTGTGTACAGGTGTGCATGTGTGTGTGTGTGTGTGTGTGTGTGTGTGTGTGTGTGTGCGTGTGTGTGTGTTTATAAGTGCCGTGCTGGTAAAGACAGCAGGCCATGCTGTTTATAAAAGAAACATCAGGTGGCTTACCATGGCTGCACACGCTGATTTATTTGTGCATTTCTGAATTATGTTCCTAACCTCTTCACCTCCCCGCCATTTGTGTGTTTGTGTGCTTCCCCCTGCTCGGTCCGGGGGGCAATAAAACAAGCGTGCATCTGCCCCCTTCACCGATCGCCGCCTACCTCCACTGTGTTTCTCCTGCTCCTGTGTCACCGGCAGTTCAATGCGTGCGGACCATGAACACACTTCTCTCTCTCGCTTGACAGAGACGTGCATTCCATGAGGAAAAAAACACAGCTCTCGCCCCCCCATCAGAACACACACACACACTTTGTAACTAGATGCCGCAACCCAGGCATGATATTCCCCATTCAGAAGGCTCAGCGTCTTCCTCGGGAGATTGATAAGGCGTGGAGTCATGAATCAGCGATGAGAAATGTTAATGGCGGTTATTACGTCGTTAATATGATCAATGGCGATTTTCAATGGCTTTTTAATGACCGATGATATCGGCATCATCACGGGTGGAATAATTCTCAAACGTCAACCTTTTGCAATTTTTGAAATGTTGGGTTGTGGAGACATACATGCTTACACACACGTCTGCATCGTTTTCTGTTCTCTATGTTGAAAAATGTGTATTTAAATATTACCGAACCCCAAAATAAATCCGAATAAACGCTCATATTGTTTGTCAAAGTCTCTTTCCGACATCGACATACCTTTAACCAACACTACACACGCTTTACGCAACACAAACCTTCACGCCGACACCCTTTCACCTGTTCGAGTTGCATCTCATCATGTTTCAGTCATAGTAGAGTATAATAAACCATGGTGTTCCTCATGGAGCAGGACTCAGCCCGATCTTATTAGGAAAAAAATGGCAGTTTCCGGAAATTTCTCAAGTTTGGATTTGATTTGACTTAGTTATTCCTGATGAGGTAAAGGCCAGGAGTAGGCTAGGCTAGGCAGCAAGGTAACAGCGGCCTCTTGTGGAACAAGGACTCTATAGAATGCTTCAGGGATGAAAAGAAGACATGAGAAGTGATGCTTTAAAGGAAAGTATAAGGAAAAAAATGTTCTTGTGTAAAGGTAGACAATGTTAATAATATCACTTTAATTTCAAATATTAAACAGTGGAAAGTGCAAGTAGGAATGTAAGTACGGTACTTTATTTTTATTGTATACAATACAGTACAATTAAATATAGTTTGGCAGCTCTTAGACAGCAACACTCTGAAAGGAACTGAAAAAAAAACAACCTAAAAAACATGGAATAATGTGGGGGTGAAAGTGAGATGAGTAGGTGATAGAGGTGATTTAGGGTTAATGTGGGGGTGATGTGGGGGAGATGGGGTGATGGAGGGTGATGTGGGGTGATGGTGTGATGTGGGGTAATGGAGGTAAAATTGAGTTGATGTGGGCGAAATGGGGTGATGTGGGGTGATGTGGGAGAGATGGGGTGATGAAGGGTGATGTGGGGTGATGGTGTGAAGTGGGTTAATGGAGGTGATTTTGGGTTGATATTGGTAATTTGGGAGAGATGGGGCTGATGTGGGGTGATAGAGGTGATGTGGGGTTGATGTGGAGGTGTTGTGGGAGAGATGGGGGTAATGTTTTGGACATGTGTGGGTGATGGAGGGTGATAGAGGGAAAAGGTGGGGGTGATGGGGGTATGTGGGGTTGATGGGGTGATGTGGGGTGATAGAGGAGTGATGGGGTGAAGTAGGGGTAATAAAGGTGATGTGAGGGTGACAGGGTGATGTGGGGGTAAATCTATAATATCTCTATCTATTAGGTGAACAATTTATTACCTTCTTACCTTTGTAATCGCTCTCTCTCTCTCTCTCTCTCTCTCTCTCTCTCTCTCTCTCTCTCTCTCTCTCTCTCTCTCTCTCTCTCTCTTTCTTTCTTACTCTCTTTCCAGGCTGATTACTTGAACAGCCACATGGTGTCACCATGTGCCACAATTGTAGTGTGTGTGTGTGTGTGTGTGTGTGTGTGTGCGTGTGTGTGTGTGTGTGTGTGTGTGTGTGTGAAAAGGTCAGTGTGTTTGTAATCAAGTGTTTTTTATGCAGTTTTTGTAGTTAAGGTGACGTTTAGGTGCAAACATAGAATTTATTTCCCCAGGAACAGTAGTAATACAAGTCTAATTGTGTGTGTGTGTGTGTGTGTGTGTGTGTGTGTGTGTGTGTGTGTGTGTGTGTGTGTGTGTGTGTGTGTGTGTGTGTGTGTGTGTGAGAGAGAGAGAGAGAGAGAGAGAGAGAGAGAGAGAGAGAGAGAGAGAGAAGAGAAAAAAAAAGAAGGTGAGAAGTGAAGAAACTAATTAGTGAGAATCCTGCTTACATTACAGAATACATTAAAGAAGATTCAAAATTGAGCATTACACACATCAGCTCTTCTTTTTAGTGTTTTAGTGTGTGTGTGTGTGTGTGTGTGTGTGTGTGTGTGTGTGTGTGTGTGTGTGTGTGTGTGTGTGTGCACACCTGATCCTCCTCTCCTTCTCTCTGATTGGTCGTCTCTCACTCCTTGCGTTCAGCTCTTTGTCCAGCTCTTGACACTCTCAGCATTTATGGCATACGGCATTGAAAGATCGTTTCCATGGCGACACTCCGGCTGGCAAAGCATCTGATTAACGGCGCAGGCGAAAGCAGTCGTAAAGTGTTTATCTGCTGCCACCAGACGAGGGTTCGAACAAACATGGGCTGTCTGACATGTGTTTCAGTACTGCAGAGTTTTACACACGTCGACTCCAAACCAAGATGATGATGATGATGGTGATGATGATGATGATGATGGTGAGGACGATGAAGTTGATGATGACGGTGATGAGGATCATAGCTGAGTGTTTTTCACATTTTCACACACGTTACTAATGAGGCCCTTTCTTTTTAACGAGAGCTGGTGCCTTTAAGAGCGCTGTAGGATCCTCAGGTTATAGCCGCAGTCCAGCTGGGCGGGCATTGTAATGCCCACCAGAGCGCCGCTCGAATTCTCCACTCTGATTGGTCGGAAAGGTGTTGAGAGTTCTAGAATATTTCAGCACCACGGACTGCAGTGAAGCTGCAAATCACCGGTTTATATTAACTTTTGAATACACTCTCGTTTCCATTGCGACAGATCGCTGACACGCATGAATGCAAAAAAAAAATGCATTTCCATATAACACTTGTGAAAGGAGTCTTCAGCGTCAGAGGTTCAGATCCAATTGGAAGAACTAACAGTGAGAAAACAAGTGTTTATATTATGCAATATGGACAAAAGTATTGGGACACTTGACTTTTCCAGCCATATGTGGTTCTTCTCCAGACTGTTCTCACAAACCTGGAGGTGCACAATTGTACAAATTTTCCTTTAAGTGAACTAGGAGACTCAAACCTGTTCCAGCATGACAATGCCCCTGTGCTAGAACATTTCCATGAAGATCCCCTGTTGAATATGAATAAATAGGAACGCTGACTGCACCCCAGGACCCCTTGTGGCTGAATGAATCTCCACAAATCTCCACGAAACATAGTGAAGCATCTTCCCAGAAGAGTGGCGCTTATGATCAGAGCAAATGGGGACTAAATGTGGAATGGGATGTTTTCAAAAAAGCATGTGGTCAGGTTTCTTTCTTTCTTTCTTTCTTTCTTTCTTTCTTTCTTTCTTTCTTTCTTTCTTATTTATTTAAATAAAAAATTTATATACAAATAAATTTTTTATAGTAAATTATTTAATTTAATTTAATTGAAATCATATTGATTTATATTCTGTTATATTTTATTCCTTTTTTCTAAACTTTAAATTATTATTTTACTATAAATGGATGAAAAGTACGACGTGCCACTCTGATAAATCATCATCATGCTAAAGCTGATGCTGGAACAGCGCCCCCCAAATTTCTGTCAGTCGCATGTTTGATGCAAATAACATCCCTTCTTTATAATTGCAGCACACGTTTTTTCAAGACCGGGCCACCCGTGTCATATATATATATATATATATTTCGATCACGCTAAGAGATCAGACATTCGAATCTCGAGGACATCTGCACCCCTGTCCCACCCAGGACGGATGATTTATCTCGGGGGTTTTCATTTTATTTTAGTTCTGGGAAGGAGGCCCTTTTCCTCTCGATGCATGTAGGTCGTTGCTTCCTTTGTTTCTTCTTCTCCAGAGCCTGGAGACTGTTTGACGTTGCCATGCCGTTCTCACGAGCGCTGCATCGCCATGGTAATGCGCAGGGCCAAATGGTGACGGTGCCTGAAGAAGGACGGAGCAGAGTGAGAGAAAAAGGGCCGGTCAATGAATTTTATTGTTGAAAAGAAAATGGACGCCAGCTCTCTTTTGTTCTGACAGAATGTGAGGGGAACGCTGGAGGAAGAAAAAAAAGAGCAGTCACTTCTGAGTAGGGAGGCATCCGAAGTGAACAGTAAAGAACTTCATGGAAAATCAGGAACGTTTTTTTTGGGTTCTTCTCAAATTTCCTGATTGACTTAATTTATAGAAATGTGTGTCCAAAACATTGAAACTAAGAATTTAGCTAAGAACAAACAAACAAACAAAAAAAAGAGCTAAATTGAAAATGCAATGAAACAAAACAAACTCTTTAAACACTCTTTTAAACACTCATCTTCTTCATATTATTCACCCAGATCGAAGGATAAAATGATCAATTATACAACAATACGAATGTTATAAAATTAACAAAAAATATCATAAAATTATAATGAAACTTTTTTATTCATTGTAGTTTTTGTTTGGATACGTGTGAATTTATAAAACGTGCAACAATTACACTTAACACTTTCAGGGTTTGTGTGTGTGTGTGTGTGTGTGTGTGTGTGTGTGTGTGTGTGTGTGTGTGTGTGTGTGTGCGTGTGTGTGTGTGTGTTGTGGTTTTATGTGGGGGAAAAAACAGCAAAAATAAAAAATCATCAAATTCTTGAAATTTTACATTTAAAAGATAAAATTAAAAAAAATAAAAAAAGTAAAAATTCCAAAAATGGTAAAAAAGAAAGCTAAAATAAATAAATAAATGAGATCATTCTAAAAAATTATAATTTCGTTGTTTGGATGTGACATAAATGAAGAATAATTATAAAAAGAATTCAGCGATATAACAGCTAATATAAAAGCAGATGTTGCTAATTTTTTTTAATGTTAGCTAGCACGATTTAGAAATAACAGATAAATTAGGTATAAATTTGATGTCCGATCCTCTAACCTGAAATCAGACAACGGTTATTTTTGTTAAAAGTCAGTTTACGAATTTACAAAATAATAATAACAATAATAAAGCAATGGAGTAGCTGATTGTTTCCATAGTAACAGCTTGGAGACGTGTATGGTTGATTCTACAAATAAACTTACTGATGAGTCTCTAGTAACAATAATTACAAAACAATGTAACGTTGACTACGATTGTTATTTTTTTGAAATAAACACAGAATGTGGAGATTTTTCTTGCAGAATGTTGTGAAAATTTTTGAGTACGTTAGCGTTTCCATAGTAACGGCTTATTATTCAGAGGAGCTTGTAAAGGAGCTTGTTTCCATCAGGAGATATTCAATTAACGTTTACGGAAGGAGTCTCCAGTGTGAACGCTTTGCAAAAGGTTTGTAACAGTAACTATGGAGAAAAAACTCAAACTTGTTGAATGCTGTGAAAATGCTCGAGTATGTGAGCGTTTCCGTAGTAACAGCTTTTTCACAGTGGACGTTCTATTTTTTTTGTTTATAAGACGAGGTTTTCTGTCAGGAGATGTCTTATTAACGTTTACGGAAGGAGTCTCCGATGTGAGTGCTTTGTAGCAGGTTTGTAACAGTAACTTCAGAGTTTTCATTCGAAATGTCGTGAATGATAAACGTCCTTATTTCAGTGTCACATCTGTGCATGTGAATCAGAGCCGGGGTCAGCTGGTTCAGCTGGTTCGCCAATGTTCGAATGTCTGCTGTGATAAAGTGTGCTTAAAAGAGGTACTTTCTGTATTGGGTGAACGGCGGTGGTCTGTTGCTTAGGGTTCCTCTAAAAACATGCCTGGAGTTTCTCCTCCTCCTCCACCTCCTCCTCCTCATCCAACCCAGAAGTGCTGAGTTTTACAGCCTGGGATTCATTGCGCTCTATTTGATGTACTAAACATCTTTTTTGTCATCAATATTGCTGTAAAAAAGCAAAACAAAGCCATGTGTTGTGACACATCTCGCTCTTCACTCATCATACACTCTATGTACAATACACTATATGGATTAGTATTTGGACATCTGACTTTTCCAGCTATTTCTGGTTCTTTTTTTAGCTGCTGTACACAATCGTATAGAACATCTCTGAATGCACTAGCATGAAACTTTCCCTTCACTTGAACTTGGAGACCTGTTCCAGCATGACAATGCCCCTGTGCACAAAGCCAGCTGCATGGGCATTGCATGGTTTGTAGTGGAAGATCTCCTCCTGACCTCACCTACATCAGTACCTGACTTTACTAACACCATTGTAGCTGAATTGATCTTAAATCTCCATAAGCATGCTCCAAAATATGGAACGAGATGTTCAGAAAAACACAAAATCTTATGCTCGGGTGTCCACAAACTTTTGACCATGTAGTGTACATCCTAAATTCATGTTGATTGATATGTACACAAATGTACACAAATGTACACAAATGTACACAAATGTACAAGGACACTAGAGGAGCCAAACTTATTGTTCAGCAGCAACTGAACCAGGAAGTGGATATCACAGGGTCAGATCCCAGATGAGGTGGTAGTGGGCGTGGCTTTCAACTTGTTCTCCTGTCAATCACAGTGATGGTAAGAAGCTGTCAAAAATAAAAAACTCTGCCAACTACAACATACAATCAAATATAGAAATAAATGGAATTGTATTTTCATGGTTTCATGTCAGCATCATAAAAATCTTAATATTTTTGCTTCTTGATATTTTGTTTGCTTATATTTAAAAAAAAAAAAATTATTTAAATAATTTTTAAATTGTAAAAAAAAATTGTTAAATAAAATGTAAACAGTTTTTTTTTATTTAAATAATTGTAGAAGAAAGAATAAAATTGTATATTATATACTAATATATTATATAAAAAATATCAATGGAATAAAAATTAATAAAAGTTTTATAAATAATAATAATAATAATAATAATAATAATAATAATAATAATAATAATAATAATAATAAAAAAGATAACTCAAAAGTTAATTTTGAAAGATCAGGCCGTATTAAAAAACAAGAACAAGATAGAAAACCATTTTTATTTTACCCCCAAAAAATAAATATAATTGT
>JBCEWE010000432.1:87828-105328 GCA_039877035.1 Silurus lanzhouensis | reverse complement strand
TGTGATGCATCGATTAAAAAAAAAATTGTGCATCGGATACAAGTTGGCTTCTCCCATTAAGGGTCGCCACAGCGGATCATCCGTATTCATGATCCGCATGTTTGATTTGGCACATGTTTTTACGCCGGATGCACGTCCTAATGCAACCCTCCCCATTTATCCGGGAGCTTGGGACCGGCACTAAGAGTGCACTGGCTTGTGCAACCCTAATGGCTGGGGTTGGTTCCCTGACCGGGGACTCGAACCTGGGCTGCAGCGGTGAGAGCGCCGCATCCTAACTACTAGACCACCAGGGAACCCTAAATATATAATAATAATAATCATAATAATTATTAGTAGATGCGCTGTACTTTTATTATTAACAAGTGACCAATAATTTGTGACCAGTATTTCATACGTAAATTTCTCAGAATTGTTCTGAGAGTCACATAGAATACAGATTAACATGGCAGAGGTAGAGCTGCATCTTCCTGGAAACAGAACAGGGAAAGAACATCTGGTTTTATTTCATTGTTGTTTTTTTTGCACTATAGAGGCGTGTTTGTGAAAGGTGCCGTGTGTTAGAAGTCAGAAGGCACTTAAGTTAATCAACGATTTGCTGTCTGTCTGAACCAAAGAAATAAAAGCGAACTGTCTGCACCATATTGAATTGCTTAGTATCATATTTTTTTTTATGGCATCATATGGCATTGAATTGAGTAACAGTGCATTCATTATTAATGTTTATTTCTTCTAATTTCTATGGCAGATGTTGTCCTCTCAGGATTGTCCTTCTCTGGCAACTCTAAAGATGGGTACGCTCGTGTGGAGGCCTCGTTCCCACCACTGTCTGCAGTCAGCGTATGCCTTCGTGCCCAGTTTACACAACACCATGAAGAGGTGTCCACTCTGTTCTCATATGCTGCACCCACCTTGACAAACGAATTCCAGCTCCGCGGATGCTTAGACAAGACCAAGCGGCAGGTTCTCCTGGCCCTCATCATCCATGGGAAGCACCACTCTTACAAAGCTTGGTTTCCAAACAACGGGGACTGGCATCAGGTTTGCGTTACTTGGC
This sequence comes from Silurus lanzhouensis, assembly GCA_039877035.1. Taxonomy (NCBI): domain Eukaryota; kingdom Metazoa; phylum Chordata; class Actinopteri; order Siluriformes; family Siluridae; genus Silurus; species Silurus lanzhouensis. The sequence goes on along the minus strand of JBCEWE010000432.1, from coordinate 104,271 downwards.
GGAAAAATGATGGACTGTGGGATATTTATGTGGATGGCGAAAAACGTGACTCTGCCACTGCCAAAGCTCCATCCCGGGATATCTATGGACATGGGATATTTATTTTGGGTCAGGACCAGGATTCTTTTGGGGGGAATTTCACTGAGCCATTTTTGGGCAACATGACGGATCTGAACATTTGGAATTTGTGGCTTGCCGAGAAAGAGATTCGGACACTTTTCACCTGTTCGGATGGCTCGAATCCAATGCCGTTCTTCAGTTGGCACAAGCGCAACTTGACTCTCCACCCTGTTGTAAAGGAAATTTCAGGGATGGTGCAATGCCCCGGTGAGTATAAATATTACCGTCTCAATACTGATGCTCTGGTGTAAGTGCAAACATTAAAATTGGATGCATTTGCATGGCTTGTGTGCCAACAAGTTACAAAAGATGTAATATAACCCCATTGAAATAGGTTATTCAGTAAGAGTCTGTAGAACTGAGAAGATAAAAGATCTTTAAAAATCTTCAGGTTTGCTACAACAGAAGCATAAAGACCAGGATTCCTGCAAAATTCTACGTGACTTTAGTTATGGTGGACCAACATACAGCACGACCCCTTGTTCAAACACTCATCCCTTCATTTGCAAAATCAGCAAAGGTTTGTATGCTGTTTGTTTATGGAGTTTGGATTATAGATCCATTTTTCTGAGGAATAGCCATCAAATTTACCAACGTGTTTGTGTGTCAATCAGATCGCTATCTGAAGAAGAAAGAGCTGAAGGAGTCGTTGATTTCGAACCCAAGCCCCTTTATGCAACACCTCATGAATGAAGGCCTGGTAAGCGTTTCTCTGATTGTTCAATTCAATTCAGTTTTATTTAAATTTAAATTTTAATAATGGACATTGTCCCAAACAAGCATTACAGAGATAAAGCAGTAATAAAAACATACGTTTGTTCCTTATAATTGTAAGTTTGTCCCTAATGATCAAGCCGGTAGCGACTTTGTAAAGGAAAAACTCTCTGATATGGCATGAGGGAGAAACCTTGAGAGGAACCAGACTCAAAAATGAACCATCCATTTATTACAGTTCGCTGTTGAGGTGTGCAGTGATTGGTGATTAAATACCTGAGCCATTGTAGTAGATTGTTGACATTAACTATAGTCCAAATACATCCTCAAAGCTCCCGTGTTGCTCAGTAATCTCATGGATCCCAGACGCGTGGGGCGGAACCATCCCCAGTTGTACAGAGAGGCCTCCAATCGAAGAGAACCCCATCCAGAAGCAGGGCACCTGGATGAACCAGGCAGATTCGAGGAGAGAAAAGAGACAGGAACACTGGTCGCCGGTACCTCAGGCGCATGTTTAACTCAACATAGAGAGAGAGAGAAGAATAGATGAGTAACAGGGAGTGAGAAATAAGGATTATCAAGTATCATTGTTATATAAAAGGTATAGACACTATGCCGTATGATAGGGACTCCGGCAAGACTAGCTATGGCAGCATAACTAAAAAAAAGAGATCCAGAAGCTAACACAGTCATGAGGTGTCCCTTAGGGGTCTCTCAAACTCGAGTGAGCATGTGAAAGTGGGGGTACGTTAGCATACAAATATCCCAGAACACTCCATGATCTCTCCAGATCCGTCCCTACCTCAGAAAAACCTAGTGACCAGAGGTTTGAATAAGCAATTGTGTTTTTAGCCTAGACTTGAATGCTGAGACTGTTTCTGAGTCCCGACAGTATATTGAAGTTTGTTCCATAACTGCAAAGCTTTGTAAGAGAGGCTCTGCCCTCTGCTATAGTCTTCATTATTTAGGGTACTAACAAATAGCCTGCACCTTTTGATCTAAGTAGGCGTGGGGGAACAAAAGTTCGAAAGTTAGCTCATATACTGTGGCACAAGACTATTCAGTGCTTTATCCATCAGTAGTATTTGTAATCAATGTGAGATTTAATTGATTAAAACAAGGGTGATGAGGTCATATATTCCGGTTCTTGAACTAGAACATCTATAGTATGCCTTGGTCTTAATTAAAAATGTAAATGTAATGTTCATGTTGTCTTTTTGGTTAACATTTTTGGTGTATAGATGTATGGACAGATATCTAAAAAAGAAAGAAGTTATATAATGCCAGATATTAAGGAATTCCAAAGAATATGAAATAATCCCTGAGCTGTAGTGACCTTGGGAACATGAATTGTTTAATGGAGGTCATTTTTTTCCACTTAAAAAAAACACTTTTCGCAGTTTAAAAATGAGTACAGTACATTATTTCTGGAACTGACCCACTATAGGGAGTTAATTCCTTTACCTTCAGTACTTCAGCTTCATCCTGGTGAGGGACATGGTGGATCTGAAACTGATCCTGGAAACACTGGATGTGAGGTGGGAATGTACCCAATATGCCAAAGGGCACCATGCCCAATGTGGGAGAAATCCAAAGAACCTGGAATAAATCTTTTAAGAAGACATTTTGAGAACATCATGAAGATTTTAGGATTAGGTCAAGAACCCTGGAGTTGCTACCTAAGGCATGACCACATTCTATTGAATGATGGCAATCTTCACAAAATATAGACAGTAATTGCAAGTTGTGTCGCTTCGAAACATGCTGTCAGTGCGCAAATCTTTATGTGTTGCAGACCACCAGCGATATCCTCGATATGCCTGACGCAGACGACACCTGGCCTAGAGTTTCTCACCTGCTTAACATATCTGACTATTACATGCGGGAGTCCCAGGACCACCTGGAGAGCAGGGATGTTCCATCTCTACTTGGGATACTGTCTCGTGTTGCCGAGCTTCCTACCACAAGCGGCCAGAGCCATGCAACAGCACATGCACTCGGCCACAGCTTCATCAGTCTGGCAGACACACTCATCAGTGAGGAGGTTATGGACAAGTGGGAGACCATTAGAGAGGTAAAACCGTGCAAAGGTTTGTTATAAAAGTGTACAGCAACTGACGGATGGGGGGATACCAGAATTATTTTTTTTTTTAGGTCGTTACTGGACCAATGGTCGTTGTACGGACGATCGACCGCATGGCATCTAACCTCAGCCCACTGCTACTGGGGGCAACAGACGACGTGCAAATATACAGCAGCAATATCAGTACGTCTTTTTTTACATTAAAAAAAAACAGTGCTTGTGTTTAATATTATGTTTACCATTACATTACTGCTCATGACCATCAGCAAGTCTCTATATAATTCAGAACTGCAGGTCAAACAGAAGAACGTGACTGAGAGTTCTCTTGGATCAGAGTTCTGCAGTTTCAGCACAGGTCCGGACTGCATCTCTGTTCCACCTCAAAGCATGAGGGAGCTCTACAATGAAGGTACATAAACACTTTAAAAGTGATCAAAAATGAGTCTATTACTCACGTGTTGACAAAAGCACTTTAACTGGAAAGAAGAAAGAAACTGTGTATTCTGTCTATAGCAAAATGGTTTTAGAGGACATTATAATACCAACGCTACTGAAAAGATTATCAAAACAGCTCATATATCAACGCCTTCATCTTCCAGTTCTAAACTGCCATTACTCAACCTATTAAAACAACATTTATATAGTTACTGAAGGATTAATAGCTGTAATTACAGTGGGGACCCAAACTGGTTCAATGAAGCTTGACTTCTGATGAGGCACACAAAAGATCGGGTCAGAATTTGTTGACAACAGCAGAAATCTATGGACCCTGCTTGCATTGTGCCACCAGACCAGGCTGGTGGAGACGGTTGAGTTGTTGAGGGTCTTGCTCAAGAGCCCAGCAGTGGCTGCTTGTTGGTGATGGGATTTGTACTCACAACCTTGTGATCTGAAGCCCAACATCTTAACCACTAACCTACCAGTTCAGTTTTTGACTGAATTTGAGTTTTGTTGCTGACATTGTGCATGCTTTTATGTTTTAATTTGCTATCTTCTAATGGCTAAGATGTGTTTGTATGTGTTCAGGCTTCGGGAAAGTGACCCTGTTAAATGCGTGGTACGGCTCCTTGAGGCCGCTTTTGAATGGAAAGGAGAACATCACGCTCCTTCCCACCAGCACTGATTCCTCTTTCAAGTAAGCCTCATTCAGCTAAACTTCACATCACAGCGCAGGTGAATTCTGGATTCCGATTGGTCAGAAAGCGCGAATTGGTTTAAGGGTCGTCATTCTAACACATTACCATTTCTATAGCAATAGTTCATTTATTGGGGTTTAATTTGAAGATACTAAATGAGGCATTATTGGAAGGAGTCTCCAGTGTCCGGGCTTTGACTGTGTCAGGACTGTGTTTTTGATGATAGCTTGTTTTGTAAACGATTGGCAACCCACAGTTTTGGAGCCGCATCAGAAAATTGCATGTAAATAAAAAAAATCCTAGATATTTTTTTACGTTATGCAAGGGACTTTCCCTCATTATTTCTCATATACACCCCTATATTTCCCGCACCTTAACCCGTGAGTAGCCGGTCCAGACCACCGCTCTTGTAAGATAAATATTGATAAACCTAACAAAAAAAAACAACATTTTGGAACTGCTGCAGAAAAGCTCAGCAGAGCAAATTTAACTTCATACACTGGATACAATCTCCAAACTCAACAATTGCTAGTTTTGTGGCAACACAGGAGCTAATAAAGCGCAGCAAGCCATTCACAGACGAAAAATATACGAGCATCTATTCCAATAATGCCGTTCTCCTACTCCCATTACCATGTAACACTCCCACGTCTTACCAGGGACAAAAAGGTATAAATTGCTAACATCCAAATACAATAGAAATCACACTAGTGCCAACTAGTGGTGTAACTAGGCAACTACCTTTTATCTGCATAAAACAACAAATTTTTATATTCATTTAAAGGTCATCAACTATCTTTCTTGGGTAATTTTGATCTTGTAGGCCAAAATCGCTCTTTTAGGTGCAAATGTTGCGGACCCCTGGTCCAGGTGCAAAGAATCCTTCTTCAATATATAATAATTGTATGCAAATTGCTCTAAGTGGGAAAATCGCTTCAGAATGTGCTTTATTAGTTACAACAATGATCGAATGCTAAATGGACCTGATGTGATGAATGTGTTTGTGGGTCAGATATAAGGGGACAGTCCTGGGCTCATCACTCATTTCCAGCACAGTGATGGCTGATGGGAAGTTTGTGAGTCTGGGTGTGCAGTATACACTCCGCCATCAGACTCAGGTAAACGTAATAATCGAAACCGAGATTTTTGTTATAAATCGGTTGAAACACCAGCATCATGGCTTAATAATTCTTGCTCATCTTTCCTTTAGAACACTTCAGGATTCGTTCTTAAGCCCATCTGTGCCTTTTGGGATTTCGGGCTCCTGTAAGTGCATGTGTGTGAGTGTGTGTATGTGTGTGTGGGTGTGTGTTTTGGCAAATAAATGTTAATGTAGCAGGATTCTGACATGATTTATTTATTTATTTATGATTATTATTATTATTATGATTATTATTATTATTATTATTATCATCAGGGCAGAAGACAGAGGTCGATGGTCAACTGATGGCTGTGAGGTCATTTCATCAGAAAAAGACATGACGTCATGTTACTGTAACCACACCACCAACTTTGCCTTGCTGCTCCAGATTTACGAGGTTCAGGTAGGGCTTTATAATAGAAAACTTTACGTAAATAGAAAACTTTACGTAAAAAAACCTTTGAGAATTAGAATGTTTACTTACAAAATTAGTTTCTGACCCGAAGCCATGTAGCGCCAAACGCATTTGTAGTGCAAAAAAAGAAAAAAGATTAAATAAAACCAGATGTTCTTTTCGTGTTGTGTCTAGCGGAAGTTACAGCTCTGCCTCTGCCATGTTAATCTGTATTCTACAAACGCGCTCGGGAAACGGTTTAGCGACGTGAAATCAATCTACATATCAAATACTAGTCACTTGATCACTTTCTAAATAATCAAATTAAAGCGTATTTACTAAAACTTATATACTATTTATTTTTTTTATACTATTTACACACTATTTTAAATAGATTCATCGCTTTTTTTACTTTTATTCGATGCACCCGTGCAAATCTGTAAATCTTACCATCCCTAATGTGTATACATGTCTGTGATCTACAGCGCACCCCAGAGGATGAGCGAGGCCTTCAGATACTAAGCTTTGTTGGTTGTGGAGTTTCTTTGTGTGGACTGATCTTCACCTTCATCCTCTTCATTGCTGTCAGGTGAGAGCAGTCAGAGTGTGTGAATTTCATTACGCACTCATACACTATATTTACATCTGTGCCAGAACATCTCCATAAAGTTCTGCTTTACATGGGTTGGAGTGGAAGATCTCCTGCTGTAGAGCTCCAACCCTATTGAACATGAATGAATGTGAACACTGACTGCAGCCCAGACCTCCTCACCTTCTCGCCTCCATCAGTACCTGACTTTACTAACACCCTTGTGGCTGAGGAACCAACAGAAATCTCCACAAATCTTCCCAGAAGAGTGGAGGTTATTACAAATGGGCAGCAAATAGGGAGTACATGTGGAAAGAAATGTCCAAAAATGTATACATACTGATTTTATGCTCAGGTGTTCACAAACGTATGTCTCTATAGTGCATATTGAACACGTTATCAGGTTGGTTTAGTGTGTAGCGACTCACATTAGATCACGTGTCACCATACAAAAAGTATAACCAGTTAAATCTCATTTTGAATGTGTGTGAATCATGCTGTGGTGTTCATCAAGGGTTATAAGTCTGCAGTAACACTACTGCTGTAACTCACACACTCTCTCATATTTCCTGCTCTGTGTCTCCCTCTAGTGTCCCGAAATCTGACCGCACCACAGTGCATAAAAATCTGATAGTTGCTCTGGCTGCAGCTCAGTTTCTCCTCATCTTCAGCTATTGGGCCTCGGCGAACCAGGTACATGATGGCGTCATACAATGACAAGAAAATGCGAAATAATTCTGTACTGTTTAAAAAATGAGAAGCAGAAATCCTCTTGAGTATTTCCCTACATTAGGTGCCCCCTTATATATTTAAGTATCTCATGAGTGCAGTGGTCAGTATCAAAAGTGCTCCAAGGAAGGAACAGTGGTGAACCGGCGACAGGGTCGTGGGCCACCGAGGCTCACTGATGCACGTGGCTGGACCGTGTGTCCGTGTGTTCCGATCCAACAGACGAGCTCCTGAAGCTCAAACTGCTGAAGAAGTTCATGCTCCTAATGATCCATGGGTCAGAACTGTTTCAGCAGCAAAAGGGGACCAACACAATATTTGGCAACACAACACAATATTATATTTTATAATATAATATTATATATATATATATATATATATATATCTCACAGCTAATAATTCCCAATAATCACAATTTTTGTATTTATGTAAAAGAAAAATCACAGTCATTTTTAGCCAATTTCTATGTATACATTTATTGATTTATTGATTTATTGATTTATTTATTTGAATTGTCAAATGTTAAGCCTTTTCATAAGCCCAGAAATGTGAAAAAAAAAACCTTGACCCCATATGAGTCACATCTGACACGTAAATTATTTAATTTATTTAAAGATTTGAACATAAGATAATGTTGCTGCTGTTATTGGACATTATTAAGCATCTTCTGACCAATCAGAGAAGAGAAGTGAGCAGTGCGGTGATGTTTTGTAGGAGCTGTGTTTGTTGGTGACGGCTCTCCTGCACCTCTTCTTCCTGGCCTCTTTCTCCTGGATGCTGGTTGAAGGGCTTCTGCTCTGGAGCAAAGTCGTCTCTGTGAACATCAGCGAGGACAGACGAATGAGATTTTACTACGCCCTGGGCTGGGGTGTGTGTGAGTGTGTGAGTGTGTGTGTGAGTGTGTGTGTGTGTGTGTGTGTGTGTGTGTGTGTGTGTGTGTGTGTGTGTGTGTGTGTGTGTGTGTGAGTGAGTGTGTAAAATCCATGTTTGTGTTCTTTATCACTTTCTGTTTTATTGTTTAGACAGATCATGAATACCAACAATGATAATTGTGTAACTGTGTGTGTTTGTGTGTGTGTGTGTGTGTGTGTGTGTGTGTGTGTGTGTGTGTGTGTGTGTGTGCGCCACTCCCAGGTGTGCCCATTGTCATTGTCTCCGTAACCTTGACAGTGTCGCTTAAAAAGTACAAGGCGGAGCAGCACTGCTGGCTCAACACCGAGTCTGATATTATTTGGGCTTTTGCGGGGCCTGTACTGTTTGTTCTTATGGTAAGTGTGTGTGTGTGTGTGTGTGTGTGTGTGTGTGTGTGTGTGTGTGTGTGTGTGTGTGTGTGTGTGTGTGTGTGTGTGTGAATGTTTGGATTATTTCGGGTTTTTCGCTCACATCTCTTCCTGTCTCTCATTTTAAGGTCAACACTGTGGTCTTGTGCCGGGTTGTTATGGTAACCATCTCTAGTGCCCGGAGACGGGCCAAAATGCTGGCACCAAGCTCCGCCTCCAAATCCAAGCCAGTCGATCTGACCTGGTATGGCCACACCCCCTTTTATTTTGCTTTCTGTGCTTTAATTCATACAGCAATGGGAGGAAGATAACACTGATGTTCTACTTTAGTAAAACAACTTAATTCCAGGAACTCTACCACAGGAACTTTACTCCAGAAACTCTAGCTCAGGAACTCTACCCAAGGAACTATATCTCAGGAGTTCTTGCCCAGAAGATTATGAATGCTAACCCAGCGACATAAGCTAGAGAAATCTCACCCAGGAACTCAGAAACTCTATCTCATAATCTCTAGCCCAGGAACTTAATCTCACATCTCATTAACTGTAGCTGAGGAACTCTAGTTCAGGAAATTTATCTCAGAAACTTTTGCTCAGAGCCCTAGCCCAGGGACATTAGCTGAACAATAATCTTGAACAGGAACAGTTCCATAAATTCTAGCCCATGATTGTTAGTTCTGAAAATCTCTAGCTCAGGGACTTTACCCCAGGAAATAATTATAGTGAATCTACTTTTGGCAATTTTGATTCAGGAAGTATTCAGGAAGTATTTGATTCCAGTAGCTTAGCCAGGAACCTACATTTTACCTCAGGAATTTTACCTCTGAAAACTGTCGCCTAGGAATTTATTTTAAGGACCTTTAAAAACATCTCAAATTTTACATTTACCTCAAAATTCTGGCTTTATTTCTCACATTATTCATTTACTGTCTCAAAATTCAGATTGAGTTGTAGGCTGCTGAATTCCTACAGGATGAAGTCCGGTGTTGTCAGATTTAATGATTAAATTAAGTAGTTTAAAACGTTTCATTTAAAGCACAATGAGAAAAGGCTAAACTTCCACCTAATAAAAGTAACATCAGGTTCTACTCCAGTTTTCCAAGAGACATTCAGATAGACATGCAGTACAAACACACACACACACACACACACACACACACACACACACACACACACACACACACACACACACTAGGAAAACACACCATTTTCTCTGCTTCTTTTCATCGGCCGATAATAACCACATTTATTTCCACACCACTTCAGACTCTTCAAGCACCGTTGACTTTATATAAAACTGGCACCTTGAATACCATCATCCAAAAAATCGAAAAATCCTCAGTGGCAAATTGAAGCAAACAAGAGCACATTGTGCGTTCGAAACACCCAGGTGTGTGCCGTGGGCCACGACGTGCTACTGAATAGAGAGAATAGCATATAACGAGTAGAAAATCTGAGAGGCCTTGAACACAGCATAACAACTGACCATACACTGAGAACTTTACAATCATGTCAAGTGTGTGTGTGTGCAAATGTTTTGCTTCCTTTGAGACCACCATATAATCTGAAGTTTAGCTACTTCTAAGTAGGTTTGAAGCTCCACCCACTTGACAATTATAGTGGCTTACTATGATATACACTATAAGAACAAAAGTTTGTATACACCTGACCATAAGAGTGAACGTTTTTATTTTATTTCCACATTCAGTCCCCATTTGCTGTTATAAGAAGCTCCAAACATCTGGGAAGATGTTCCACTGCATTTTGTGGAGACTTGTGGAGATTCATTGCAATACAATTGTGTTAGTGAAGTAAAGTACTGATGTAGGTGAGGTGAGGAGGCCCTGGGGTGAAGTCAGACTTCACATTCATTCATTCATGTTCAATAGGGTTTAGTTCTCTATAGCAGGAGATCTTCCACTCCAACTTAAGGAAAGCAGATCTTCATGGAGATCCTCTGGCTTTGTGCACAGGGGAGTTTTCATGGTGGAACAGGTTTGGGTCTCCTAGTTCAAGTGAAGGAGAAATTTCATGATCCCACATCCAAAGGCATTATATACATATATCGTGTGCCTCCAAGTTTGTGGTAACAGTTTGAGGAAGAACCACATATGGCTGGAAAAGTCGGGCGTCCCAATACTTTTGACCGAATTGTGGATATGTATTTTTCACTTTGGGAAACCCGGAGCTTTGATGTCTTTTATTCTCTCACTTTTATAGAGTTATTTTTATTTATTTCTGAGTGTGTGTGTGTGTGTGTGTGTGTGTGTGTGTGTGTGTGTGTGTGTGTGTGTGTGTGTGTGTGTGTGTGTGTGTTTCCAGGGCAGCAACACGGCCTGTCTTGATTCTGATGCCGGTTTTGGGTCTAACATGGCTGTGTGGGGTTCTGGTGCACCTGTCTGTGGTTCTGGCTTATCTGTTTGTTGCACTTAATGCCTTCCAGGTAACACACACACACACACATACACACACAAACACACACACACACACACACTTTTCTGGCGTGCTTTCTGTAAGACTGGTGCTATATTTGCTCATTAGCCCCCCTTTAAAGTCATAACTCATACAAACTCGTCTTTTTCTAAAGTGAGCTCGCTTTTTTTATAACCATCTTTTCCTTCCTTCCATTTCATCCTCATCTCACTCTCTCTCTCCCTTCCTCCAACTCCTTCCTCCCTTTCTCTCTCGCTCTTTCTCTCTCAGCGAGCCTGCCCTCCGACTGACCTCGCTCAGGGCTTGTTAATTTAGATTTACGGTGTGTGTGAAGAGGAGAGCGATAGAGAGGGGATGGGAGATAGAGAGGGAGAGAAGGAAAGAGGGAGAGAGGGAGTAGGAGGCTCACAACTTGGTTCCGGGTTTGGAAGGAAGCCGTGCTGATATAATTAGGCAGAGGGAATGTATCAGTGGTGTGCTGTGTGCTGGCTCCTGATCCAGGGTCGGGGGAAAGCGAACTTTGGAAGAACAGAAGAAAAGAGAATCTGTTCTCTAAAAAAAAATAAAAAAAAACTTGTGTAAAAGTTTGTTTGGCCCCGAGATGTTCGGCTCTGAGGAGCTCACAGAGACGCAGCCTTCAGCCTTCTTCACTTATTCCAGTCTTTTTCTTTTTTTCTCAAACCGTATTCAGGTTTTACTTTCAATTAATCCACCCATCCATCCACTCAACCATTCTTTCTTTCTTTCTTTCTTTCTTTCTTTCTTTCTTTCTTTCTTTCTTTCTTTCTTTCTTTCTTTCTTTCTTTCTTTCTTAAATTCAGCTTGTTTTTTTTTTATTCATTCATCCATCCATCCATACACCAACCCATCCAGCCAGCCACACATTCGTTCTTTCTTTCTTTTTTTCTTTCCTTTTCATGCCTACTTTTTCTTACATTTTTCACATTATTATTATTATTTTTTTTTTTTTGTCATTTTTATTGTTTTTTTTTTCATTACATTTTTTATCCACCTACCCATCTACTCAACCTTTCTTTCTTTCTTTCTTTCTTTCTTTCTTTCTTTCTTTCTTTCTTTCTTTCTTTCTTTCTTTCTTTCGTTCAAACATTTATTCCTCTGTTTTCTTGTTTATTCGTTTCATTTTCAAATTTTCAGTCAATCCTTCTTCATCTTTTTTGTGTGTTCGGCCATAATTGTATTCTTCTGTCTTTCATTCAGCCATTTCTTTTTAACCAAATACTTTTTTTGTCTTTCTTTTATCCACATGTATTAATTCCATCTTTTACTTTCATACAATTATTTTCTTTAATTTGACATTTATGATTATATCATGCTTTCAATTCTTCCTTTTGATTATTTTCTGATCTGTGAAATTGATCTCATGCTTTTTGCTGATCATTTCCAATCCAGTGGATTCTTTGTGCTGATCCCAATTTTCTGATGTCACACTGTTGTTTCTCTCTCTCTCTCTCTCTCTCTCTCTCTCTCTCTCTCTCTCTCTCTCTCTCTCTCTCTCTCTCTCACAGGGATTATACATCTTCCTGGTGTATGCGGTTTATAACAGTGAGGTAAGAATGTGTTGTTCATGCTGAGGTTATGTTGTAGATGCTCCATGCTGGAGTGTCGTGACTCTTGGATCTTCTGTCCACCAGGTGCAGAACGCTATAAAGAGAATTCAGGAGAAGAGGAAAGCTCTGTCATTTACTGTAAGTATGTAAATAAAGATGTCCTTCACTTCACTTGATTAACTGATTTACTGCACAGACTGATTGGAGCTAGAAAGATAACCAGCTATATTAGCTATTCATCTTTCACTCGACTTCTACGTTTCTTGTGTTTCTTGCAGAATTGCTCGCCGCCAATCAGCTTTGTGCCATCTCAGAGAACTCCTGGTGCATCATGGGTAGACAGCTTGCCCACCCCTTCCAGCCCAGAGAGCAGTAGCTCCAGTCACATGACCAATTCCACAGTCAACTCGCTTGTCATTAAGAATGGTGTGTGTGTGTGTGTGTGTGTGTGTGTGTGTGTGTGTGTGTGTGTGTGTGTGTGTGTGTGTGTTTGATTGTGAAGTTTGGAGTGTTGTCAATCTGATATTATCTCTCTTCTGTTGACTTTCTAGAAAGTTTTGGAAATGACAAACCAGTGAACCTTCCCATTAAACCATCTGTGGAAAATCCAGTAAGTGCTCACAGTGTGATATGATACACAAACACCATATGGTAAATAAACACGGGGTGGTTTAATTGTGTGTGTGTGGTGTGTGTGTGTGTGTGTGTGTGTGTGTGTGTGTGTGTGTGTGTGTGTGTGTGCACACACACACACAATTAAACCACCCCGTGTTTATTTACCATATGGTGTTTGTGTATCATTATTTATATGATTATAAATATTTTTAAGCTCCACCCCCTTAGCTCCCTGCAGCTATCCCTATAGCCCCGCCCCTCATAACATTACCTAAAGCAATGGGGCATTTTAATAAAATAGATTACATTTCTGAATACTGAGTTATGTCAGTTTTAGGAGTGTTCAATAAAGACTGTGATTCATAACCACAACATGAACATGAGCAAATTCCGAATAGAAATTGAAATAATTGCCATGGCTTTAAGGAATGATACATTTTTGACAGGAAAATAACCTTATACTCTTTTCTTTCTTCATACTAATCTCATTCTGATCTTCTCCTCAGCCGGTTCAGCTGATGGCCTTCAAACCTTCAGGTAACCAGAAGAAACTCAGGATTTAATAACATTTACACACATTTAAGGCAATACATTTAGAAATCAGGATTCATCCAAACCATCATGAACTGGTTCAGATTAGGCTTTAAAAATAATCTGTGTTCTTTCTTCACCTGTATAAACTCCACCTTAATTATAAAGGTTGTGTATATTTTGGTTTAATGTATAGATGTCTTAAAGGTTGAACTCTAGAGGGCGCTGTATATGCTCATACAGTGGTAACTCTTGAGAGTTCTGTTACGAAAATCTGAGAATTTTTAACGTACCTTAGTGAATTAATCTGGACATTATGTCACTTTAATACAATAATGTGTTTGTAAAAGTTTTATGAAATTTGTTAGTAAAACATAGTTTAAAATGTTATTCCCAATGTTCCTGAACATTCGGTCCCGCTGCGGAGTCCCGGGAATTTTAAGATAACCCGCAACTTGCTGTTAGTCAGGTTCCAAAGGAGAACCCGCGAATTTTCCGAGCCGCGAATTATCAGGGGTTGACTGTGTTAACATTTATTATTGAAGATTCTCCTGTAGATGTTTATCTACGTTATGTCGAAAATATAAATTGCTAAAAATCTGAGATTAAAGCAAAACCTTGAATGTAATGAAATGCAGTGAATAGAGTGGTACAGGAGGGAATAGTCTAGAATAGTCTAGAATAGAATAGAATAGAATAGAATAGAATAGAATAGAATAGAATAGAATAGAATGTTACTGTATGTGATGAGATTAATTGCAAAGTTCATACTTGTGCTAACTGAATTTTCTATTTGTTTTAGCCTGTTGAAAACACAACACTGGTGGACTTAACATGCTGCTGACATTCCCCCCCCCCCCCCCCCACACACACACACATATACACATACACACATGCACACACGCACACACACACACACAAACACACACACACACACACTCACACACAGAGTGAAGCAGCTGGAGAAGAGCGGGCCTCTCCCACACTGCAGTCCACCTCGTTCCCAGGGTAAAAGCGAAACAGTGCTCTGTGTGTGTGTGTGTGTGTGTGTGTGTGTGTGTGTGTGTGTGTGTGTGTGTGTGTGTGTGTGTGTATGTGTGTGTGTGTGTATGAGATAACATTGCTGAAGTTATTCTGGGTTTCTGCTTTTCACTCTTTACACACTCACACCGCTAAAAATGAAGCGTAGTTAGTGTTAGGAGTGAACACACAACGAGTCACACCGTGTCGTATCTTCAGACCAGACGGCTTCAGCTGTCAGTGAGACGCTTTAACTGGTTCATGTAGATACACTGTACTGCTGCACTCTCATTACACACTGACGTATAAAACACACTGACGTATAAAACACACTGACGTAAACACTATACACTAAAGTAAACACTACAAACTGAAGTAAACACTATACACTGAAGTAAACACTACAAACTGAAGTAAACACTATATACTGAAGTAAACACTACAAAATGAAGTAAACACTATATACTGAAGTAAACACTACACACTGAAGTAAACACTACACACTGAAGTAAACACTATATACTGAAGTAAACACTACACACTGAAGTAAACACTACAAACTGAAGTAAACACTATATACTGAAGTAAACACTATACACTGAAGTAAACACTACAAACTGAAGTAAACACTATATACTGAAGTAAACACTACACACTGAAGTAAACACTATATACTGAAGTAAACACTACACACTGAAGTAAACACTACACACTGAAGTAAACACTATATACTGAAGTAAACACTACACACTGAAGTAAACACTATATACTGAAGTAAACACTACAAACTGAAGTAAACACTATATACTGAAGTAAACACTACACACTGAAGTAAACACTATATACTGAAGTAAACACTATACACTGAAGTAAACACTATATACTGAAGTAAACACTACAAACTGAAGTAAACACTATATACTGAAGTAAACACTACACACTGAAGTAAACACTATATACTGAAGTAAACACTATACACTGAAGTAAACACTACAAACTGAAGTAAACACTATATACTGAAGTAAACACTACACACTGAAGTAAACACTATATACTGAAGTAAACATACACATGAATAACACTACACACTGAAGTAAACACTATATACTGAAGTAAACACTACACACTGAAGTAAACACTATATACTGAAGTAAACACTACAAAATGAAGTAAACACTATATACTGAAGTAAACACTACACACTGAAGTAAACACTACACACTGAAGTAAACACTATATACTGAAGTAAACACTACACACTGAAGTAAACACTACAAACTGAAGTAAACACTATATACTGAAGTAAACACTATACACTGAAGTAAACACTACAAACTGAAGTAGACACTATATACTGAAGTAAACACTACAAACTGAAGTAAACACTATATACTGAAGTAAACACTACACACTGAAGTAAACACTATACACTGAAGTAAACACTACAAACTGAAGTAGACACTATATACTGAAGTAAACACTACAAACTGAAGTAAACACTATATACTGAAGTAAACACTACACACTGAAGTAAACACTATACACTGAAGTAAACACTACAAACTGAAGTAGACACTATATACTGAAGTAAACACTACACACTGAAGTAAACAATATATACTGAAGTAAACACTACACTCTGAAGTAAACACTATACACTGAAGTAAACACTATACACTGAAGTAAACACTACAAACTGAAGTAAACACTATACACTGAAGTAAACACTACAAACTGAAGTAAACACTATATACTGAAGTAAACACTACACACTGAAGTAAACACTATATACTGAAGTAAACACTACACTCTGAAGTAAACACTATACACTGAAGTAAACACTACACACTGAAGTAAACACTATATACTGAAGTAAACAATATACACTAAAGAAGAAATATACACTGAAGTAAACACTACACACTGAAGTAAACACTACACACTGAAGTAAACACTACACACTGAAGTAAACACTATACACTAAAGAAGAAATATACACTGACGTAAACACTATATACTGAAGTAAACACTATACACTAACACTATATGCTGCAGTAAACCATATATATATATATATATATAAATTATTCA
>JBCEWE010000432.1:60000-87799 GCA_039877035.1 Silurus lanzhouensis | reverse complement strand
TATATATATATATAAATTATTCACTGAAGTAAACAATAGACACTTAAGAAAAACACTACACACTAAAGTAAACACTACACACTAAAGTGAACACTATACACTGAAGTAAACACTACACACAGAAGCAAACTCTATATACTAAAGAAAAATTGTACACTGAAGTAAACACTACACACTGAAGTAAACACTATACACTAAAGAAGAAATATACACTGACGTAAACACTATATACTGAAGTAAACACTATACACTAAAGAAGAAATATACACTGACGTAAACACTAACACAGTAAACACTACATTAAAGTAAACACTATATGCTGCAGTAAACCATATATATATATATATATATAAATTATTCACTGAAGTAAACAATAGACACTTAAGAAAAACACTACACACTAAAGTAAACACTACACACTAAAGTGAACACTATACACTGAAGTAAACACTACACACAGAAGCAAACTTTATATACTAAAAAAAATTGTACACTGAAGTAAACACTATACACTGAAGTAAACACTATACACTAAAGTAAACACTATACACTGAAGTAAACACTACACACAGAAGTAAACTCTATATACTAAAGAAAAATTATACACTGAAGTAAACACTATACACTGAAGATAAATTATACACTGAAGTAAACACTAACACACTCGAGTAAACACTACACTGAAGTAAACAATATGCACTGAAATAAACACTATACACTAAAGTAAACACTACACACTCAAGTAAACAATATACACTGAAGTAAACACACGACACACATAAGTGCGATGTGACATTACATAATGACGCCTCGTTTCACTGTGTACTGTTCTGTATATGGTTGAAATGACAACGAAACCCTACTTGACTTACTACAAGAGAAAGAACTGGGTATTATTCAGATTAGCGAGGCATCAGAGCACAAAATATAGTCCACAAAGAGCAATTTGTTTTTTGGCTTTTTACCAAAAAGATCCGATTTGCTGAAATAATAGTGACGTGATTGTATTTTTGTTCCAAATCTGATATATGTAAATTGTGTAATATGTGGATTTTTTTTTTTTTTTTCATTTCCAAAAATAAGAACGTGAATTGCTTGGACAATACAGAACATTGTAAATAAACCTGGTGTAAAAATGTCATGAGGAGCGTATTTATTTCACGAATTAATGTTAATCATAATAATAACGGAAGGTTCCACAGAATGCGATTTGATATCATTATCACGCTTTAATCTTGTTCCCATGTCAATTAAAGTGATGGTAGCAATCTGTCTACAAAGCGTTTCGCTGCACTGAGATGTAAGAAATGTGTTTCCAGGAACATATGATTTACATGGGTTGGAGTGGAAGATCTCCTGCTGTCGAGCTCCAACCCTATCGAACATAAAGAATGTGATTGCACCTCAGGTCTCCTCATTTCATCGCTCCTCACTCCTACATCAGTACCTGAATTTACTAACACAGTTCTCACACAAATCTCCACAACATCTAGTGGAAGATCTTCCCAGGAGAGTGGCGTTTATTAGAAGAGCAACTGGGGTATTGTGGAATGGAATGTTCAAAAAAGCACAAAATCTTGTTCTCAGGTGTCCACAAACTGTGTTATCAGCAATCGCAAGATAAAACCCTTCTGATAACAAAGCGCGTGCAACAGATGTGTTTGTGAATGTCATATCGTCTCTTTCTTCACCAGGGTCTTTATATCTGACTTCCAAACAAACACACAAATTCACAATTCAGAGAAAAAAGGAAGGGGTATAAAAAAGAAGAAGAAGAAGAAAAAAAAAATCAATTCTTCGCCATATGAGGTGCAGTTAAAGCCAATAATTTTCCTAAAAGCAAGACAAAGCCAAGAGGGGAACCAAAGGAGTGTAAATAGGGCCGAAGAAATACACTCTGTCTTTGTGAGCTCACAAAAGGACGGCAACATGTGTGAATGTTTTCTGACCTTCCCATCACGCTTCTTTAGAACGCCGCTGGAGAGTCTCTTAGAGGCAGTCTGGAGGACGCGCCTTTCTCCACGGCACTCGAATAAACGTGTGCATTCAAAAGCCACGTGCGCACACACACACACACACACACACACACACACACACACAGTCTGACACTCCCTTCTGCTTCAATACGCTCGCATTTGTCTGTAGCACACGCTTTTTTTGGAAAAGGAATAATAAAGAAAGAAATGAAGGAATCGCCATATCCTCGTCATTATTTCATTTCTTTATTTCACATTTCGATAAGAAATAAAGCACTTTGCAGTCAGATAATGTGGACAAGCACGAAAGATATTTTTTTTCTATTCCTTTTTTTAACGTAAATGACGTATTTCCGTATTATAGGATATCATTTCTGTATCTGACATTATTTAAATAAATATTATTTCTGTCTTCAGCTTCATAGCTTGCCATTTCGACCTTCGAACAATACTGATGCTGATTGTAACTAAAAAGGACAGAGCACTTTGTTTTGTTTTGTTTTTTTCTTTACAATTACAATCTTGCAGAGAAAATAACACAGAGAAAACAAAAAAAAAAGAGAATACAAGTGTGGGTTTGGCACATTACTACACAGGAATACACAAACGTCAGAATGAAAAATGCATTTTCTTTTAATTATAATAATAATAATAATAATAATAATAATAATAATGTTAATAAAAAATAATAATAAAAAATACAAAAAAATTATAATAATTGGTATTATTATTATTATTATTATTATTATTTTATTATTATTATTATTATTATGATAAAAGTCCCACTCAGGATACGTGTGCACAAAGAGACTCGATCTGCGTGAGTGTGAATAGAAATGAAACGTGGAGAAAAATGTGGAAAACATATGGTGCAGCGATTCATCCTTGTGTTATCCTGTTTGGGGCTTCAAACGCACACACACTTAGTCACAGTATTCGTCAGGTTTTTTTTTTTTTTTTTTGCAAAAAAAAAAAAAGAGAAAAGAGTTAAAAGGATGCTCAGGTGGTTGATGAAATAATGGGCACCAGTTGAGAAAGGATCGGCAATTACGTGATTTAGCTTCTGCACTTCGGTTTGTGTTCAGCTAGTTGTGGTCTGCTTGCCCATGAGCCGGGGTATGCTGGATATTCTTCTATTTTAGTTTGTAATATTTGTATTATTACTGCAGATTTTCCCATTTTGAACACCTAAATTCGAATAAGCATTTACTCCAATCCTCACAATTCACTTTTAATGTAGTTTATAAATATAAAACAATCAAATATGTTTCAAATTTTTTCCTATATATGAATCATGATTTTTATTATGAAAACGTTTCCAATATATTCCACTATCCACCCGCACTCCCCCCATTCTCGAGTTCATTTGCATACTGGAAGCCGATTGGTCAGTATAATTTATGATGTAATAATTCCCAGTGAGATTTTTAGCTTAAAAAAATAAAAAAATAAATAAAAATACAGACAAATTAAAAATTGATTGTAAAAAATTACAAAAAAACCCCAAATCTTGGGAATGAAAACAACCCGAATTTTTTAAAAATCTGTTTCAATGAAAATAACTGTAATAAATCATCAGTTCTTGGTGAGGTTGTAGTTCAAGGGAAAAATTGCTCATGAATAGCACTACAAGAAAAAATATGCATTTGCATACTAAAATCTGATTGATTTTCTTTTAATGAGGCAATTTTTGCATATATTCATAGAAGGAATGCTCACATTTTGATACTATATTTATATATATCTATGCACTTCCCTTGAAAAAAATGGAATCCAGATACATATAAAATGAAACAATATTTTATCATTTTTAGATTGGATTTTTCACGTGTAGGTCACCCCAGCTAAAAGTATACACACATGGAAGGACCGAATGCATTCATTGGAAAAATTGCTGCAATATTTCATCATACTGAGGATTATATTGAGGGGCAAATATTCAGGTGTCAGAATTACCATGGGAACCGAACACTGCTCTGCTGCATGATAAAGGCTTCTACTCAATAAATATAAAATATGTCCCAAAAAATAAAAAATAATGCAACCTCACAGCAATAATATGAAACAAAATGCTAAAATAAATTATTTAGGGATTAATTAACATTTCTTTTTTAGAAAACTTAAGCAACATTTCCACCCTGTTGTTTCTTCTGGTTCTTTTTTCCTCCTGTTCTCCTGCAGCTCAAACCGAATGCAATCACGACCTCATAAAATCCATAATTAATCCTCAATGTGAAAAAATGTCCGATAAACGTTCATCATTCCACGTAAATCTCCGTAAAAAAATCTCGTGGATTTTGTAGCATTTTATCACTTTTTTTTTTACGGTTTCATCAATTTCAGGGTCAAAGCAGATACAACTTTTTATACAACTCTCTATAATTAGTTTTACATATAAGCAATATTTTGGTGAATTCTGTGGAGTTAATAATAAAAATAAAAAAACACACAAAAAAAGACAAACTTACAAAAAAGTCAAATGGAGCCGAATGATCATTTGCTAACAAACACTTTTCCCCTCAGTACCAGCTCATGTATGTTGAACGTCTAATATGTACACGGTCCAAATAGTACTATTACTAGGAAAAATTTCAGAAAAATAAAACAATACAGAAGAACTGAAAAAGGCTTCATCAATCAGATAACATTTCCTTGTTTGATAAATCACTTGTGGTGATTTCTTTTTATTTTTTTGCTGTTTTAATGTCAGTATTTGAAACAGTAATAAAAATTAGCAAATAATAGCACATTTTGACAGTATATAACAGGCAGACTACATATATAAGACTAGATAAGATGATTTCTGAGATCTCCGAAGGTCATAAACAAGCCACGTTAGCGAAGAACAAATGTGAAATCCCTACAAATAACCATGCAGATACAAACAAAATGTTAAAACTAACGCCAAAACCCTGAACTCTTTAGCAAATTGTTCTCTTGTGTTATTTTTTTTTTAAAAGCCGGCAATATTTTTAAGTGAGCCACGTCAGTGTTTCTCTAGCATGAGAAACGAGAGGAACGAACGCATGATTTGTTTGAGTCGAAGCACTGGAAATATGATTTATTCACAGTTCGGTTCGCTGGTTTCGAAAACGTTTTGATTGGGAAAAAATGCTTGCTAGCGTCTTTCTTTTGGGAAACATAAGAGATGAACTTTTCACACATTCAACCAAAAATGTTTTTCTTCGTCTTCTTTTTTAGTGCTTCTGCTTTTCCACTTCCTCCATAACACGATCACGTTTAAAGGAAAAGCTATGGAAATGAAACATCAGTCCAG
This sequence comes from Silurus lanzhouensis, assembly GCA_039877035.1. Lineage (NCBI taxonomy): Eukaryota > Metazoa > Chordata > Actinopteri > Siluriformes > Siluridae > Silurus > Silurus lanzhouensis. The sequence goes on along the minus strand of JBCEWE010000432.1, from coordinate 82,546 downwards.
AATGAAGTGCTGATGGGAAACATGTTCGGTAAACAAAAAAACATCCCATAATACTACCAAAAAAAACTAAATATAGGATCTCACAGTGGCTATATAATGATCATGAGTTTCATTGTCCAAAACGGAAATGACGTTTCGCCACTAGGAATGTGCCGGTAAGTAGGATAACTCGATACATCATATACACGTGATATTGTTACCGTGGAAAAGGCGTAACAGTACAGTATTTTTTTCGGTAGGAAACATAAAGCACAAAAGAAGGGTGTGTATCCTTCGATCACATAATTGTGTTCACCGTGACTGGGACAAAAACCAAAAAAAAAACGCTCCAGGACGATGTTTATGGCGATAAAGCTCAATTGGTTTCCATGGCAACTAAAGACCCGGCACATGCCAACTAGCCACACACGATGCACAAACGACATCAGATACGGTGTTAATAGCACTTAAGAAATAGAAAAGCTCCCAGTGTCCTTTAGCTCTCGCAGCTCAGTGAAGATCCACACACACACACACCACACACACACACACACACACACACACACACACACACACCTCCTGTTCAGATGGTGGTTGCTCTCTTGGCATGCAGCATCTCGATGAGCAGGTTGTTGCAGGGCACGTCTCCGCTCAGGTGTTTGGAACTCAGGTACTCCTCTGCCTGTGCGCTCAGGGCCCGAACCTCTGGCAACCGCAGCACCAGCTGACTGAACCTGTCCACGTGCTGAGGGTACGAGGTGAGTGTGTATTCCAGCAGAGCGCTGTTCACCTGCTCCTGCACGCCCTCCACCAGTGCCTGGTTCTCCAACAGCTTCACGTCTGCACACAATCAGGATGAACATAAAGTCAAAAAAGAATGATCTATCTATCTATCTATCTATCTATCTATCTATCTATCTATCTATCTATCTATCTATCTATCTATCTATCTGTCTGTCTGTCTGTCTGTCTGTCTGTCTGTCTGTCTGTCTGTCTGTCTGTCTGTCAGCATGAGGGAGAGAAAGAGAGAGACAAAGAGAGAGAAAGAGAGACAGAGAAAGCACAAATGTAGGTGTATGTGTGTGTGTGTGTGTGTGTGTGTGTGTGTGTGTGTGTGTGTGTGTGTGTGTGTGTGAGTGTGTGTGTTTGTGTGTGTGTGTGTGTGTGTGTGTGTGTGTGTGTGTGTGTGTGTGTGTGTGTGTGTGTGTGTGTGTTTATGAATGTTCGCTTTGCTGTAGTTGTGTGTGTGAGTGTGTGTATGAGAAAGATAGAGATAAAGAAAAATATGTGTATGTATGTATGTATGTATGTATGTATGTGTGTGTGTGTGTGTGTGTGTGTGTGTGTGTGTGTGTGTGTGTGTGTGTGTGTGTGTATGAATGTTTGTATTTGTATTTTTTGTGTTCATTGCTGTAGTTGTGTGTGTGAGTGTGTGTATGAGAAAGATAGAGATAAAGAAAAATATGTGTATGTATGTATGTATGTATGTATGTATGTGTGTGTGTGTGTGTGTGTGTGTGTGTGTGTGTGTGTGTGTGTGTGTGTGTGTATGAATGTTTGTATTTGTATTTTTTGTGTTCATTGCTGTAGTTGTGTGTGTGAGTGTGTGTGTATGAGAAAGAGAGAGATAAAGCAAAAGATGTGTGTGTGTGTGTGTGTGTGTGTGTGTGTGTGTGTGTGTGTGTGTGTGTGTGTGTGTGTGTGTGTGTGTGTGAGTGAATGAGTGCTTGGTACACCTAACAATAGCCTGAATGGTCCGCTTAGCCGGGTCTCGTCAGAAAAGCCATTCAACCTCTAATTAAAATGTTGAATAATTTTGAAATAGATTTGAAGGACACAAATTACCCAATAAAGCTGTTTTCATTTCCAGCTGGAGCGAGAAAGGCTGAATGTGACACAGAGTCGAAATGGAAAATGCTTTTGGACTCTGTTTTTTTTTTTTGTATCTTCCCTCTATGTGCTTTGTGCCCTGCAGCCAATAATTTTTTTTTTTTTTTCTGGGGGTAAAATAGGACGTCTTGTTTCTATGGGGTGAACACGGCATTATCCAACAACGATCGCTTATTGAAATATTCCTCACTATTCAAGCGCTTCTTCGTGTTCTTCATGCTTCGAATGCAATTTAGAATGTTTATGGAAAAAGGGATTTGCATGAGCAAAGGCATTAAAGGAAAAGCATAATTTATTTCCCATAAAGTATAGTAATGAGATATTTGTTTGCATTTGAATTACGCGTGATGTTTGCACACTGCAACCTTCATAAAACATTCCTGCCAGGTGACTTAAACCCATATAAACTCTATACAGATATCTGAGCATCTAATTGGAATGTGCTTCTTCTTAAACATTCCATCCTTCATTTATTTTCCAAGATGTTCCATATTGTGTGAGATTTATTTAGCTACAAGGGTGTTAGTAAAGTCAGGAGGTGATGTGAGAAGGTCTGGGGTGCAGTCAGCATTCACATTCATTTATGTTCATCACAGTGTTGGACCTCTATAGAAGATCTTTCACTACAATAACCATGTAAAGCAAGTCATCATGGAGCATCTTTGGTTTGTCTCTTCCAGTTCAAGTTAAGGGAAAATGTCATGCTATCCATGGGAACCATTTAATCTAAAGACGTCCAATCCAATTGCATGTTTCCAACTTTGGGAGAAAAGTTTTGGCTTTTGCATGTGGCTGAAAAAGTCTCAATACTTTTGGCTCGTTTCCTTCTAAACCTACATACACTGTTAATGACGACTGCTATAGCGCTACATGAGCTCTTTTAGAAAATGGCAATAAATCCATGAAAGAAAGAAAGAAAGAAAGAAAGAAAGAAAGAAAGAAAGAAAGAAAGAAAGAAAGAAAGAAAGAAAGAAAGAAAGAAAGTACGTACTTCATACTCATCGCATGTACATTACAGCATAATGAAATTCTTTCTTTGCATTTCCCAGCAATGTAGGAAGCTGGAGTCAAAGCGCAAGATCAGTCATGATTCAGCACCCCTGGAGCGTTAAGGGCCTTTCTCAAGGGCCCCATGAGTGGAAGCTTGGTGATTAAACCTATGACCTTCTGATCAGTAACACAAAACCTTTAGCACTGATCTACCACCTCCCCAACTGCAAATAGACTTCAATAACTATTCATTACCACATTATGTCTGACTAAAACGTAATGTACAGGTAATGAAGGTTTGAGTTGAGAAGCATCGTAACAATCTTATGTCAACAAGAATTGAAAATCTCTTTCCTTGAGCTGTGACATCAAAACTAACGCTCCTAGTCCTTATGATAACTCATAAATGCTTGATGGAATTAGCTTTGCGAAATGCTTATGAGCTTTGCCAGTGATCATGGAAGGCATATGGAGGCGCCATGAACCTGTTAAATGCTACTTTAAACCAGTGTTGAGTTCTTGCTGATTGACAGATTTGATGTTGATCATTCCTGAAGTTTTGTCCTCGAGAAACAAAAAGCAGAACTCACTGGGGTTGAAGAGGATGAGGAACTTGAGGCAGGCCATTTCACGCCGGTCGATCTGGAGCAGCTGCAGCCGCCGTGCCAGTTCCTGTCCCCTCTGCACAAGACTCAAAAGCGTGAGACCCGAGTCGGACACCACGCCCGCAAGCTCAATCTGCAACACACATCGCAAATCTGAGTGTTACAGTTCTGATCACAAGGTCATGAGTTCAAATCCCAGCACCTTGGAGGCAGACCCTTAAACTGTCATTGTAAGCTGTTGTAAGTTGCTCCGGATAACAACTTAATAACTGTTCAGAAGAATGAAATTCCTACCTCTTGGCCAGTGATGAGTAGCAGTGTATTGTCTCTCCCATGATGCACCTGTCTAAAGACGTGATCCAGAAGCAGGAGCTCGCTCCAGCAATTATGCAGCAGTTGCATCTGATCTCCAACCTGTACACATGGGGGTGGGGGTGGGGGTGAGTTTCTGTACATTTAAAGCATTTGTCAGACACCTTTATCCAAGAGAATATCTCATTTATAATAATGAGCAGTTGAGGGATAAGGGCCATGCTCAAGGGCCCAGCAGTCATGTGCAGGGAACTGAACTCATGACATTCTGGTCCAAAGTCCAACATCTTTCCATTGAGCTGCCACTTCTGTGTATTGGACATGGACTGAAAGGGTGTCTGAAGTGGGAGTGGGAATGTGATTGATGTTGGACTTCCTATAAGAACATTGTGAGTTCAAATCCCAGCACCACCAAGCTGCAACTGCTGGGCCCTTGAGCAAGGCCCTTAACAATCAAATAATCAGTTGTATAAATTAATTATTAAAGTCTGTCTAGATGTTGTAAATGTAATTGAAAATTGATTGTATTGCTAAAAGGTAGGTTGACTATTGACATCAATACAATTAGCACACCTATATATTACGTGTGTGAGACGTGAGTTCTAAACCCACGCGTGTGATTGATTTCTATTACTAGCGCTCGCTCTAAGGGTCATTAAGAATATGTTGCCATATGGGGCTACATAAATACAGCGCTTTCAAACCCTGACGCACAATACACCACGAGAACTCTGTTGCTAAGCAACTGGGAATCACAGACCTCCGAGCATAAGCTAGCTATTGACCGAGGTGACCGATTTAGCTAGGCTTTGAGTCGTTTTTAATAGACAAGGTGGCGGTGCGGTGACTTGAAAACAAGACAAATCCATCAAGAATATTGACATTCGTGACATTCAGATATTTTTTTGGAGGAATGTTTATAAAGAGCTTCAAAATCACAACGTATTTTCACTCAGCATCCGATGCTAACGAGATCTCACTGGGTAACACCATACTGAGAGGTGTCAACATTGTGTCATGAACCCAGGAACATGTAAAGAAAAATGACTTCTGAATGAACTTCTCAAGAGGGAGATGTGGTGTGAAAAGACAGAAAAATGTCTGAAATTCTGAATAATATTGAAGTGTAAGATTTTGTGTAAAAGTGTTATTTCTGTATATATTTATAAATATTTGTACATTATTTATACTAGTAGTTTTACTAGTTTAATAATAATTATTTATTATTATTATTATTATTATTATTAATAAATATACAACAATACAATTTTGTAATTATTTTTTAAAATACACTTTGTATTAATTAAATAATAATAATAATAATGATAACAATAATAGTTATATTATTGATATAATAATAATAATAATAATAATAATAATAATAATAATAATAATAATAATAATTTACCCATGGAAAGTATATGTAATAAAAATCTATATGTAATATTTAATATTTAAATTATTTAATTAATTTAGTTCCTGGATTGATTGATTGACTGATTGATTGATTGACTGATTGATTGATTGATTGATTGATTGATTGATTGATTGATTGATTGATTGATTGATTGTAACTCTTCCAGTCTGTGACAGAGCTCATTTGCAGGCTAAAAAGAATTTAAAAAATTGAATAATTGTCCAAAATAAAGAAACGACTGAAATCCAGTGCGTATTGTCAGCTTTTTATAAACTAGAAATATTTTTAAAATGGCTACAAACCACTATAATCTAATGCAAACTGTACACTATAAACTATAAGACCAGGCTAACACACAACCCTGATGAATATTTGGCAAATATTTCTAATGTTTTTCACTCTGCCTTACTACTACTGCTGTACCGACATAGAAACACCTCTCTGGGCAGAACACACACACACACACACACACACACACACACACACACACACACACACACACACACACACACACACACACACACACACTCTTCCTTTTGATTCCTCTCTGAACACGCATGAACATTCAATCATCACCGAGTATTTTTTGTAGGTGCCTCTGGAAAGCTTTCAGCGGTTTGGACAATGCGTGTCGAGATCTGGAGGAGCGGGAGAGCTGAATTCCTGAGCTATCTGCAGTGTGGAATGTAATTAAAACAGGAGAGAAAGAGCCGTGTGTGTGTGTGTGTGTGTGTGTGTGTGTGTGTGTGTGTGTGTGTGTGTGTGTGTGTGTGTGTGTGTGTGTGCCAGAGCCAACCCTGGTCAAACACATTCACCTGCTACATCATGTAAACACACAGCTGCCATCATGGCTGCATCTGTGATATTGATTTAAATGTTGCTAGCGGAGACATCACATGGTGTTTTTTCTCTTCAGCGTTTTTCTTTTATTTTGATTTTTTTATGTCTTCTATCGTCCAGGACATAACAAAAAGATGTGTGCTGAGATCTGTTTTGTCTTATAGCACCCGCGCTTATCTGTCAGATGACTGCATTTCTTTAACAAGACGTGCCCATAACATTCACGAAGGAGGATCCGAAATGTCTGAGAAGTGCTGTATCTGCTGGCATCAGTGTTTTCTTAACAATGTATCATTTTTCACTGTCAGAACAACAACAAATCTATTGTGCCTCACCGATGCACTCCCGTGTTCCTAGCTGCAACTCAGTAGCTGTACTAAAGCTGAAGAAGCTCCATGTTACACAACACGGGGGGTCAATTTTTCTGACACCTGTTCACGCAACAATGGAAGATTTAACCCCGCCCCCTCATCCCAAACCTGAACTCGTCTTTCCGTACGATTTGCGTTGCACAAATTGTTACTACTTTGCCATCCGTTACCACTTTTCTCCTGTTTGTGTACAACACAAATGCACTTTTGCATGAACCGAAAAAACGATTTGCACGGAATTCTTTTACATTCCGTACAACCGAGATCCGGACTTTTGGAACGGAGCTCTCGAGCTCGACTTCGTATTCGACGTGCAAAAGGTGTTTGAGTTTCTGAACATCGCCAAGGCCATCCAGGATGAGTTTATTGATCGGGGACACTCTGAAGACATTACGTGTCAGCGTAAACCTCTGGCCGTCGTGTCCTGGCATCCTGTAATCTGCAGTTATCGGGTTTAACCGCACTTCCCGTGGTGGCACAAGCAACACCATCCTCGTATCTACATGTCTCTGTGTTCTGAATTGTTATCAGCGGTGCGGTCCGGGGCCTGGCGACATAATATCAACTTTTCCCCATAACAAACGGATTCAGTCAAGACAAAGGCACGCTGAACGTATCCATCTGAACGTGCGCTCGACAACTAAATATTACAACTAAATATTTTTGACTTTACTTTTTAAATGTACTTATATTAATGGATGTTGTTTATTGAGCATTCACGGAAGGAGTCTCCAGTGTCAGCATTTTTTCGGAACACTCAGGACAAAAGTTTGCTTTCTCAACAAATCCTACAGAAATGACTGCTATAATGTGCCTAAAAACAGATACTTGCAACATTATATAACAAAAATTGTAAAATAACTGTTGTGTTATTACAGAATTAAACCAGTAGTTGTGCCTGACTGTTTGTTATTCCTTACTGATCATGTTAAAATCTTGCTAATCGATCAAAAGCCTCTGTCTCGGCGGCATACCTTTAGCTCCTTGAAGAAGATGCAGCTTCTCGCCCATTCCACTATGGAGAACAATGTCTGGTCCGCCATCACGCAGAGCAAGTTGGAGGGGCGGGGTTTGTCCAGCTTGCCACGCCCATTCTGCTCCTGCTGCAGGTAGGCACAGATCTTCGCTCTCACCTGAAAGGAAAACGAAAGGCTGAGATGTTGCACAGGAAGCTTTAGGGTGAATATCACACTACTGAAGATGATTGTCTGATATGATTTTGTATTGCAGCTCATGTAGAATTGAATTTATTTTCTGAGTTATTTTCTGATCTGATTGATGTAGATTTCACTGTTGGTTTTAATCCTTTTGGCCAATAAAAAAAAAAAAAACTGAGGTGACATCGTAAAGCATGATGTCACCTCAGATTTTTCTCATGACTTCCCAACAGAATGTTTGCAGAAACCTGGCTTGGATTGCTATTGGATATCAAAACCTAGAGCTCAGATTTTGGTATTGGATCAAATATTTCGATGGACCAGCATGTTTCTGCTTTCAAATTTCATTAGATTTTAGCCCATGTGTATCTTGAAGCTTTGAGCAAAAAAATAAAGAACCTGCTCTCAGATTCAACAAGCCACTATTGTGATCACCTAATTTTTAGACTGTACCTGCTCCTCATCAGGCTCACAGCTTAGTAGCTCCAGGACCAGTGAGGGCACAGCTGGGTTCAGAGGACTCGTCTGTGGTGAGGGAGGGATGCAACCCTCAGCATACGAATACCCCAGAGATGAGTCAGGAGAACCGGAATACGGATCTGGGTGCTCCGCTTTGATGGATCTTCCCGGCACAGTCGGGGTGGTGTACTGATACTGGGCTGGGAAAGAGCCATAGCTGTGCAGGGCCACCCCTAAAGAGGGTGGGCACACAGGTGGGCAGTCGTAGTCTGGAGGGCCGAGTGGGGGCAGCAGTCCAGGCACTGAGCCCGGGTATGAATACTCAGAGTGGTTGGAGGGCACTAGTGGTGGCGTGGGCTCCAGTTTGAAAGCACTTGCTCGGATCAGAGCTCTCTTCTGCTGCTTCAGAGCGCGGTCTCGTTTGTACATGGGGCCAAACTTGTTCCTCCCTCCTCGCATACGGTCAGCGCGAACCGCTGAGGGAGAAGACAGGGAGGAAGATAGATATAAAGATAAAGAGAGATACATTTATATCTGTTTATCTACAGCATTTCGACACAGATAAGGCCTATAAGAGGAAGAATAGCTCCGAAGTGTGGTGAATAATCAAAGAGGAGACAGGAAATGCCGATCGTGGTTTTAAAAAAAAAAATAACAAAACAGTAGGCGTGCATTTCTCTTCATATGGACATTTTCCACCCCGGTTTTTATAAACACACAAGCAAAATGCTGTGTATGACTGTGCGAGGCTTATCAGCAGTTCAGGAATGTGTCACACAGACTCGCGGAAGCAGGTGCTTCTCTGCATGGAGGCCTACATGGGAATGGAGTCTGAGTATCCACACACACACACACACACACACACACACACACACACACACACACACACACACACACACACACACAGTCCAGTTAAGGCTGTGTTGAGCTGCATAGTTCACCAAGCATCATTAATGCAAATGGAAATGGAGAAGAAAGACGTGAACAAACCCTTCAGATGAAAAATATCTTCAGGTCTGAAAGCAGTGTAAGAAATGTAGCAGTGCAAAAGCAAAAAAAAAAAAAAAAGAAAAAAAAAAAGATAAAACACCCATAATTTATGCTGTGGTCTCATGCAAATGACAATTACATCCAGTTTATTTAAACAAAGTGTCAAGAGAGAAAAGTACCAAAAACCATGTCTGATCTATTTTCTGATCACACAACAACTTTCAAACAATTTCCAAAAACATGGTGTTGGACTCTGTTCCATGTACTTTTTGAATAACACCAAAAACGTGCCCCTAATCCTAACCCTAATCCTAACCCTAATCCTAATCCTAACCCTAGCCCAAACCTTAATCCCAACCCTAACCCTAATCCTAATCCTAACCCTAGCCCAAACCTAATCCTAACCCTAATCCTAATCCTAATCCTAATTCTAACCCTAACCCTAACCCTAACCATAACCATAACCCTAACCCTAACCCTAACCCTAACCCTAACCCTAATCCTAACCCTAACCCTAATCCTAACCCTAGCCCAAACCCTAATCCTAACCCTAACCCTAACCCTAACCATAATCCTAACCCTAACCCTAATCCAAACCCTAATCCTAACCCTAACCATAATCATAACCCTAATCCTAACCCTAACCCTAATCCTAACCCTAACCCTAATCCTAACCCTAATCCTAACCTTAACCCTAGCCCAAACCCTTATCCTAACCCTAACCCTAATCCTAACCCTAACCCTGATTCTAAACCTAATCCTAACCCTAATCTTAACCCTGATCCTGACCCTAACCCTGATCCTAATCATAACCCTAATCCTGATCCTAACCCTAATCCTAATACTAACCCTAGCCCTACCCCTAATCCTAATCATAACCCAAACCCTAATCCTAACCCTAATCTAAACCTTTCCATTACATTTTTACAAAGAAATTAAATTATACAAAATTATAGAATACAAATGTCCACGCATGAGACACTGTTGCCATGACTACAACCTCAACCAAAATTAAACAGTATTAAAGTATTCATTAAAAAGGTCACCATAGTTACCGTGTGGTTGTTCTAAGGTTTTTTGGATGCACTGGTTAGTGTTAGTTTAAGAAGGTTGTGTACTTTTAGGGAAAATTGTGCTCATTTGGTGTGTTTTCTTGCCCTGAGATGGAACACAGACGTGCGCACGTTCGGTTTGGTAGATTTTAGTGTGTTTTTTATATTCAAGGAAAATGTTGTGCAAATTTTAAAAGCTTTTCTTGGAAAGATAATAAAAATCCAATCACAGTGTCTGTTCATTTTCTTCTAAATGTATAATATACAGTAGAAAGATATATTTTGGAATACCTGTAAAAGGAAGTTTACAATTTACACTTTTACATTTTGGAGTGTTGGACTTGGGGGAATTGAATAAAAAATAATAATAATAACATTATAAAGTATTTGTATTGTATTTAAATTGTTTGTAATAAAGTCAGACATTATGTAGTCTATTATTTTAAAGCAAAACATTTTTTTTTAAAACACAATCCACACCACACCACTTTCACCCCCCCCCCCTTTTTACTATATAATGGAATGATCCATATCTTATACATAATGAGATTTTTATTCTTTATATTTATGAGTTTATATTTGTTTGTAATAAATGCTATGTATGTAGTAAAACACACACACACACACACACACACACACACACACACACACACACACACACACACACACGTGAATACATGCAGGATGTGTTACACTAAATATATTCCGTCTTTACTTATATCACAATGCCTCATGATGTTTGTCCACGCGCGTGATATACTTCTAATATTTCATGTAATGTACTTCAAATAAATATACATGTAAAAAATGTTATTGTGTGCTTTTAGCAGGAGTTTTCGTTTATTAATTTTTTTTAAGTTATATGTTTATTAGAGTTATGACTCACAGCGGAGCTAATTAACGTAGGAACTTGTGACGTCACAAATTGAATAATAGGTGCGTTCAGAACATTTTGATTGGTTTGGGAGGGTTTGTTTAATCTAAACCTCGTATTGCTTGTGGGATTGTATAAATGAAAGGAAATAAAGGAAATGTGCAAAAGCACCCACTAACCAAAGCATTTTACTAAACAAAACAAAAAAACAGAATGTCGGGAATGTCTACATTAATTTTCCAACATAAAAAAAAGCTGCACACTGAATTCCTCCTACACCAAAGATCTTCTATAACAGGGTCGACTTTACTGAACAGGTGGAGGTAAAGAAACACAGATTTCTCGCATTTTTTTAATATATAAAATATCTAAATGTCTAAATTATCTTGGACTTTGCTTTCATTCTCAGATGTAAATAAAAATATATAATAATAAAAATTATCGGAAAGAATAAAATCTGTAAAATAACATAATAAGAAATATCGAGGTTCATTAAATAGAATTAAAAAGCTATTAAATAAAATGAGCAAATTATTGATGGTTTTATTTGTAGCTAAACTTTTGGAAATTCTCATCTAATTGTCGGGATTTTTTTTACTAATGCGTTCTTGTCATGATATTGGAATGATTGTGTTATATTTTAATAACTATTATTAACAGTAATTATTATATTATATAAATATCTCACCTTCTAACCTCATGCCGACACTGAGGCACTTCTGGAAGCGGCAGAAGGGACATCTTTTGCGCTGCGTCTTATCGATGCCGCAGTCCTGGTTCTGGTTACAGGTGTATCTCTTATTGTTCTGCACCGTGCGCTTGAAGAAACCCTGAGAAGAAGAACACGGGAGCAGGATTCAAAACCTGATCCATTTCTACTCCATGCACAAGAATCATCAAAATACGTGAACAGAAATCGACTTCAGTGGATTGAATAATAATAATAATAATAATAATAATAATAATAATAATAATAATAATAATAATAACACAATTTCAGACATTATTCATTCCTGCGCGCGCCACCTGCCAATAACGCCGACATTCATTCTGAGGTTTTTTTTCTTTCTTTATTTTTTTTTTAATAATGAAGAATCAGTATGAATCACGTGATCATGGCGGACAGGTAAACAGACGCAGCGCACCTTGCAGCTCTCGCACGTGAGCAGGCCGTAGTGGTAACCGGACACTTTGTCCCCGCACACAGGACAAAGTTCATCCAAATCATCTTCTGTGGTGAACTCCATCACTGACCCTGAGGACAAAGGAGATGTCTTTAGTTTATTTAGTCTCTCAATAATAATAATAATAATAATAATAATAATAATAATAATAATAACAATAATAATAATAATAATAATAGGAAGAATAAGAAGATAATTTCATTATAACAGATGATTTTATTGTTATTTAATTAATATACATTTTATTATATATATTTATTATTATAGATATTATTATCTATCTATCTATCTATCTATCTATCTATCTATCTATCTATCTATCTATCTATCTATCTATCTATTTAGCTGATCATATCGTCCTAAATTCAAAATTCATATATTATAATATTATAATGTCATTTGACGACTTTGCCAGAAAAAAAATATATTTCTTAAAGATTTATTTTTTTTTTTGCTACAAATAAATACATCATTCGACAAATCTATTGAATGTTTTATGTTCTTGTTATTTATACAAATTCAATTCTCTGAACAGGAAGTGTTGATTTTATTCTGAACCAAAATGAACCCCATTTTATACAAATAAAAAAGTCGCGGGATCTGATAAAAAGAAGACTCCAGAGGCATAAACACAGCACTCCTGCTGAAAGAGTATTACACACACACACACACACACACACACACACACACACACTGCTCGTGTCTGCTCAAGAGGAGCTAACGAGGTGCTCGTGCACCCTTTCAATAGAAAGCTCAGGTGTTGGGGATGTTTGCAAACACGTCCACTTAACCTCCCGCCACACCACACACACACACACACACACACACACACACACACACACACACACACACACACACACACACACACACACAAACACAAACACAGAGAACACGTTCAGATTGCAATAATTATTCCAATTAATATCAGATACACAAATAATACAGCATTATATCCATTTTAAAAGCTGGATTATGAACTTTTTTATCCGAAACTCGAGGTATTTCATAACAATATAAAATTCAACACGGAAAATTATTTAACATTAAGTTTTAAAACCTGTATAATTAATGATTTTGAAAGAAATATAAGGATGAAAGGACACACAAAACCCAGCAGAGCGTCATACAATGTTTTTGGGGGAAATGGAAATGGCCCCAGAAATGAGTTTAACTTCTCAGTCTTTACATATCCGGTTCAGGTAGAGATATTAATGATCTTTTATATATTTCATCTTCTTCTTCTTCTTCTTCTTCATCTTATTATTATTATTATTATTATTATTATTATATTATTATTATTATATTGGAGTATTTAAATTCACCCCAACTCTACTTAAATACAATAATATATTATTTAAATATATAAATACAAATTATTTAATAATTGTATAAATGCTTAGTATAAAGTATTTATGTGGGTGTTTAAAATATTTGCCGTGAGAGACTTTGCGAAGGAGAGAGAGAGAGAGAGAGAGAGAGAGAGAGAGAGGGAGAGGGAGAGGGAGAGAGAGAAAGAGGGAGAAATGGAGAGAGAGAGAGAGAGAGAGAGAGAGAGAGAGAGAGAGAGAGAGAGAGAGGGAGAGATGGAGAGAGAGAGAGAGAGAGAGAGAGAGAGAGAGAGAGAGAGGGAGAGATGGAGAGAGAGAGAGAGAGAGAGAGAGAGAGGGAGAGATGGAGAGAGAGAGAGAGAGAGAGAGAGAGAGAGAGAGAGAGAGAGAGAGAGAGAGAGAGAGTGCTGAAAAGAATTTGTCTTCATTATTTGATCAAGGTCATTTCGGATTAAAAAAAGAATTGACGTCAATTAAAACATGAATGCGGCTTTAAATCTGTTAAATATGACCATTTTGGCGAATCAAATAAAACACATCTCTATTGTTTACGCACCATTTAAATAACAATAATAACTGCATTATGACTTTATTATTATTATTATTATTATTATTATTATTATTATTATTATTATTATTATTATTATTTGTATGTAAAAAGCCGCAAATGAAGAAATGCGCAAAATCATGACTGCAGCTCACCAAAGAGAAATCATTTAACTATTTACAGAAGTTATTTGGTTAGTAAAATGTTTTGCACAGATTTTTAAATCTTTCATATTTTATTTAAATAGATATTTGTAGCTTCTAGATATTTTCTAGCTTCTACTCTAATATTTTATTAGCAGTTGAATAATATAATGTTCGCATATTTTTAAATTCCCGACAAATAAATAAAATAATAAAGTAAATCTCTGTTTGCTTTACTTTATTATTTAACTATAAACACCAAGAAAAAGATTAAACTCCTGAACTAATATTAGGACAAACAAACAAACAAATAAAAATGTTAAAGTAGTAAATTTTTTTATGTATTAAATTGCCAGACTAATGTATTTAAATGTAAACAACATATCAACTCACTTATAACAACAACAACAACAACAACAACAACACCAATAATAATAATAATAATAATAATAATAATAACAATAATAAAACCCACACCATTCATCTAAACATGAACAGAACTGAGACGCAGAACCAGAAGAGAAGCAGTTAAAATGAAACTGAAATGAAAATTTCCCGCAAATGATTTTTGCCGCAATATTTTTTTTCCCCGCAAATGATTTGACGCAAAATCTTATATTTAACAAATATTCACAGCTACACAACCACAGTCAAAAAATTATATAGAAATTATATATTACTAAATTTGTTCTATCAGCATGAATAATATAGAGAATTATTTTCGACATTTTAATGAAGATGAAAGAGTTTAGAACATTTTATGTGACTTAATGTTTAGGTCTAATAGTTGGAATTTTCACACATTCACTCATCTTTTAAAATTGTGTATTTACATAAAATATATAAGATATAAAGTAAAAAAAAATAATTACAAACTTTTTGGCTAGTAGGATGTAAACAGTGTTTTTTCTGGAGTAATAAAAAAAATATTTAAACATTATTCCCACAATGTATTATATATTAAATTATATATATATAAATTATATATATAATTTCATAAATAATAAATTGTGGAAATAATATAAAACTTAACGAAAAAAAAGATTTTTACGCATTAATCGGATTCTTTCAGATTTGATCTCATTTCAGTGCTGATGTTCTCACCTTTACTTTGCGCCTCCAGCATTTGACTCAGTGTGTGTTGTGTGTGCGGAAAAACACGGCGATGCTCCTCAGCAGCTCCGGGAGAGTCCAATTAAAACACACTCATGCACACACATATGCAAACACACACTCACGCAAACACACATGCACATACACCCACACACACACACACACACACACCCGGAGATGGAGATGGAATGTGTGAAGCTGTGTGAGCCGATGTTCAGCTGCAGCACCGTCCTCGCGCGCCCATCTTGAGTGTGTGTGTGTAAACGCGTCCGCTTTATGCGCCGGGGCTCTGAGCGGAGGCGCCTTCATTGGACATCACACACTCATGTGACTTTCAGACACACACACACACACACACACACACGAGATAAGGAGGAGCAGGAAGAAGAGTAGGAGGAGGACGCACTTGTGCCAAATCCTACAGATGTAAATGAACATTAGAGTGAATGAGCATGTGTACATTACTGTACAACTCACAGCTCACACACTCAACAATGATAACAGAAACACACACTCTGTTCCCTGAACTGTTTCATAACAGCCAAAAGTTAGAAGACACCTGAAATAACTTCCACTCTTTTAAGAAGATGTTCCAGTAGATATTGGAGTGGAGATTCAGCCAATTAGTAAAGTCAGGTAGTGATGGAGGTGAGGTGAGGTGAGGTGAGGAGGCCTGGGGTGCAGTCAACCTTCACATACTTTCATCTCTAAGGAGATCTTCCACTCCAAACCATGTAAAGCAGATCTTCATGGGCCTGGCTTTGTGCACAGCGGCATCGTCATGCTGGAACAGAATTGGGTTTTCTTGGTCAAGTGAAGGGAAGATTTCATGCTACTTATCTGGGAAAACCACATAAGGCTGGAAGAATCAGGTGACCCAATACTTTTGGCCTTCTAGTCGAGTAAAGTAGAAGTTACATCGAATATATTATATATGACGTCACCTGTCAATCAT
Organism: Silurus lanzhouensis; assembly: GCA_039877035.1. Classification (NCBI taxonomy): domain Eukaryota; kingdom Metazoa; phylum Chordata; class Actinopteri; order Siluriformes; family Siluridae; genus Silurus; species Silurus lanzhouensis. Next base: position 66,340 of record JBCEWE010000432.1, on the reverse strand, counting down.
CAATGTGAAAACAAGGTGGAAATAACAATAAATATGAGATTAAAAAAAGTCTAAAAACCAAATGTACACACAAATAAATGAGGGAAAAAACACTGTAAAAAAAAAGTATATAAACTATATAAAAAGTAAAAAAAATAAATAAATAAAAAAGTTATTTTTAAAGATATTTATATATAAATAACACACGCTGTAAGCACATAAAAATCGAATTATTTTTCCTAATTTCGAGCACGAAATAGTGAACGTGCTGATGAGAAAAAAAAAATGTATAATAAATAAAAATTCCTAAAAAGAATTTAAAGAAATAAAAAAAATAAAGAAATGAATAAACTTCCTAAATTCTCAATTCATAAGTGATTCCACACTTGTTTACATCCGTACCATAAAACGACCTTTTACCATTAAATCATTTTTGTAATGAAAGTGTTTTGTGCCACAAGTAAAACAACATCGTTACTGTAAAAGCTGGAAAAACATCAAAAAACTGATTCTGATGGAAAACATTTTTTTTTATCTATCTATAATTTGAGAACAAGTACCTTCAGGTGAAACTTTAAATGTGTCCAGTGTCTAGATTGTGATCTTTGTGTTGTTTTGTGTGTAATTACATTGTAATAAACCTCAGGATTTGGAAAATCAATAAAGTTCGTCAGATGTAGAAAACGAACCACATGTTAATATTTTGATGAGGAGCTCAACACTTCAAAACAAATCAATCCATCCTTAAAATGTTACATCTGCCGTAACACCACTGAATTATCACTTACAGTAAAGAATTAACAACTACAGTGTTAAAAAAAGGACAGTTTGCACAGCATATACAGTGTGGAATCACCATTAACGGTAGTGAGTTAACACATTCAGTCTGCAATTAAGAATGAACACCTAGATAGGTGAATTAACACCCACAGTAATGAATAAACACTTACAGTAAAACAATAAATAAAGTGCATATACAGAGCCGAATTTATTTTTACATCCCAGAATGAACACTAACTGTAGTGTAACACATTCAGTACAGTAATTAATGAACACTTTAAGTGCTGAATAAACGGCCTACAATGTAGGATCAGCCTTGTGTAATGAATAAACACCTAGAGTAATAAATGAACACTTACAGGAGTAAATAAGGAGTGTTTAAACAGCATATACATGAATGATCTTGAATTAACACTGTAGTGAGTTAACACACACACAGCACACTTACAGTAAAGGATCAACACCTACAGTGGTGAATTAACCCTTATAGTGGTATTAGGACAGATTTTACAGGACATAAAGAGTCTTGAATAAACACTTACAGTAGTGTGTGTTAATATGCACAGTAATAATTGAACATCCAGTGTAACAAATAAACACACGGTAGTAAATAAAGACAATGCTGAATTTATGGTTTTGGAATGAACACTAAAAGAGACAGTTTTGAATTAACACCTATAGAAATACACCTTCTGCGGTGAACAAACACTTCCAATAATGAAGTGTAATAAACAACACAATAATGAAGTAACAGTAATGGATAATAAAGACAATTTGAGCAGCAGTTTCAGTATTATACAGAATTGAAACAGTTGATTATCTCTTGCTTTCATGAACAATTCAGAGTCCTTCAGATTGAACTTTTATTCTTTACAGTACTGACTAAACACTTACAGGACAGAGGAATTAACACATACAGATGTTGACTCAGCATTAACAACAGCATTGGTTACATTACAATGAGCGTCTTCAGCATTTATTTTTTTTTTTCCTGGCGACGTTGAAACTGGCTTCAGTTGCAAATACCCCAAAAAGTACAAACTCAAGTGTTACATAAAGAGCTACAGTGTCCCAAATAACCGTTTACAGTGTTTTGGCAAAAAGTGCTTAATTTATACAAAAAGACAAAAATCTATCAGTGAATATACAGAAAGTAACTGTTTTTCATCTGTTTCTTATTTTGACATAAAAGAATTTCAATCTGATCACAAATAACCACATCCATTATACAATATTAAACACTCAATCAGCAGCTTAAACGTGCCATTATTCGCTTTAAGAAATGTCTTTTGAAAACCTTTCTTCGTTCCTTTCTGTGAAATCATAATCACGTCTGAAATGTATAAGGTCAATGTTTATGACTGTGCGCTTCCACTCCATTTATTCCAAACACACACATACACACATATATAAACAAGGTGCATGTGAAAATCCATTAAATTCACGGCTTAACGGAAAAGCCGCATGAATACCTCATAAAGGAGCCGAAATGAAATTAAATGAATCTTGTGGACGGTTTGAACGTCGCCAGGTTCTCAAACGAATGCTTGGCTTTGTGTTTTACTGCAACAGCTGAACCACTAAAGACAAAGTGGTTTGATCCTAAACACTCGGGTGTCCTGGGGGTGAATTCAGCTCAACACCAAACCTGAGACTGCCCACAGGGATGAGGGGGGGATTGCAGACGGTGCTATCTAGCCTTCTTCTTTTGACCCAAGGTTAGAGTCGCTGTGTTGAGCTGCACCCGGTGTGTGTTGGGTGGAACGTTGGAGCTGAAGCAGTCATCAACGTCATGCTTTGACTCCGTGCTGCCTGTTTGCTGCATTCCACTGTGATAACAGTGTTTGTGTGTGTGTGTGTGTGTGTGTGTGTGTGTGTGTGTGTGTGTGTGTGTGTGTGTGTGTGTGTGTGTGTGTGTGTGTGTGTGATTTTCTGTCCAATAAACTCAGTGAGCTCTAATTATTAACACCTACTGTGCCCAAATGCATCTACAGTATGTGAGTGGTAGCTCAGTGGTTAGGATGGTGAACTTATGACCAGGAGGTTATGAGTTCAAAATCCATAAGCAAAGCCCTTAATCAGCATCTGCTCAGTTGTATAAATGTACATCGCTCTGCATGAGGGTATCTGCCAAATGCCTGAAGTGGGAGCTCAGCAGGTAAAATGTTGGATTCCTGAGCAGAAGGTCATGAGTTTAAATCCCAGCACCACCAAGCTGCCACTGCTTGGCCCTTTGAGCAAGACCCTGAACCCTCAATTAATCAGCTGTATAACTGAGATAACTGTAAGTTTTTCGGGATGAGGGCATCTGCTGAATGCCATAAATGTATCTTGATTGTTCAAGTTTTGATGTTTACAGTAACATTAACACACACAGTGATGAATTTACTTTTTTCTAGTGTTGTTGGAACCTTTTAACAAGGAATTAATAGTTAATGAACACATGCATGATTAAATTAACACCTACGATGTTGAAGGAACTTTTCCAGTGATGAATGTACAGTAAATGAACAGTGTAGAATTAACATGTACAGTGATGAAGGAATGTTTGCAGAAGATAATCACAAGCAGTGTTGACTACCTTCTTGCATTGCTGAAATAGTTTTATCAGTGTTGAATTAACACGTAGGGATGAACTGCTGAATCGCAGTGCTGAATTCAATTACAAATGCAGTGCTGGATAGAATTAGTCATACAATCCTGAACCGATTTACACACGCAGTGCTGAATTTATTTACACACGCAGTGCTGAATTGATTTACACACACAGTGCTGAATTGATTTACACACACACAGTGCTGAATTGATTTACACACACACAGTGCTGAATTGATTTACACATGCAGTACTGAATTGATTTACACATGCAGTGCTGAACTAATTTACACACGCAGTGCTGAAGTGATTTACACATGCAGTGCTGAATTGATTTACACACGCAGTGCTGAATTGATTTATACACGCAGTGCTGAATTGATTTACACATAAAGTGCTGAATTGATTTACACATGCAGTGCTGAATTGATTTACACACGCAGTGCTGAATTGATTTACACACACAGTGCTGAATTGATTTACACACACAGTGCTGAACTGATTTACACACGCAGTGCTGCATTTATTTACACATGCAGTGCTGAACTGATTTACACACGCAGTGCTGATTTATTTACAACACAGTGCTGAACTGATTTACACCAGTGTGCATTTATTTAACACCAGTGTGAATTGATTTACACAACAGTGCTGAACTGATTACACGCAGTGCTGCATTTATTTACACATGAGTGCTGAACTGATTTACACACGCAGTGCTGCATTTATTTACACATGCAGTGCTGAACTGATTTACACATGCAGTGCTGATTTTTACACATGCATTTATTTACACATGCAGTGCTGAACTGATTTACACACGCAGTGCTGCATTATTTACACATGCAGGCTGCATTTATTTACACACGCAGTGCTGAACTGATTTACACACAGTGTTGAATTGATTTACACACACAGTGCTGAACTGATTTACACACACAGTGCTGAATTGATTTACACACACAGTGCTGAATTGATTTACACACACAGTGCTGAACTTATTTACACACGCAGTGCTGAATTGATTTACACACGCAGTGCTGAATTGATTTACACACGCAGTGCTGAATTGATTTACACAAAGTGCTGAATTGATTTACACATGCAGTGCTGAATTGATTTACACACGCAGTGCTGAATTGATTTACACACACAGTGCTGAATTGATTTACACACACAGTGCTGAACTGATTTACACACGCAGTGCTGCATTTATTTACACATGCAGTGCTGAACTGATTTACACACGCAGTGCTGCATTTATTTACACACACAGTGCTGAACTGATTTACACATGCAGTGCTGCATTTATTTACACACGCAGTGCTGAATTGATTTACACACACAGTGCTGAACTGATTTACACATGCAGTGCTGCATTTATTTACACATGCAGTGCTGAACTGATTTACACACGCAGTGCTGCATTTATTTACACATGCAGTGCTGAACTGATTTACACACGCAGTGCTGCATTTATTTACACATGCAGTGCTGCATTTATTTACACATGCAGTGCTGAACTGATTTACACACGCAGTGCTGCATTTATTTACACATGCAGTGCTGCATTTATTTACACACGCAGTGCTGAACTGATTTACACACAGTGTTGAACTGATTTACACACGCCGTGCTGAATTGATTTACACACACAGTGCTGAATTGATTTACACACACAGTGCTGAACTGATTTACACACACAGTGCTGAATTGATTTACACACACAGTGCTGAACTGATTTACACACACAGTGCTGAATTGATTTACACACGCAGTGCTGAATTGATTTACACACACAGTGCTGCATTTATTTACACACGCAGTGCTGAATTGATTTACACACACAGTGCTGAACTGATTTACACACGCAGTGCTGCATTTATTTACACACACAGTGCTGAACTGATTTACACACGCAGTGCTGAATTGATTTACACACACAGTGCTGAACTGATTTACACACGCAGTGCTGCATTTATTTACACACACAGTGCTGAACTGATTTACACAGCAGTGCTGCATTTATTTACACACAGTGCTGAACTGATTTACACACGCAGTGCTGCATTTATTTACACACAGTGCTGAACTGATTTACACACGCAGTGCTGCATTTATTTACAAACAGTGCTGAATATTACAACGCAGTGCTGAATGATTTAACACACAGTGCTGAACTGATTTACACACCAGTGCTGAATTATTTACACACACAGTGCTGAACTGATTTACACACACAGTGCTGAATGATTTACACACCAGTGCTGATTACACACCAGTGCTGAATATTACACAGCAGTGCTGATTATTTACACACGCAGTGCTGAATGATTTACACACGCAGTGCTGCATTTATTTACACACCAGTGCTGAATGATTTACACACACAGTGCTGAATGATTACACACGCAGTGCTGATTATTTACACACGCAGTGCTGAACTGATTTACACACGCAGTGCTGCATTTATTTACACATGCAGTGCTGAACTGATTTACACACGCAGTGCTGCATTTATTTACACATGCAGTGCTGCATTTATTTACACATGCAGTGCTGAACTGATTTACACACGCAGTGCTGAATTGATTGATTCAGAGTTGCACTGAATTATTTATGCACTGCTGTATTGAATTCCGAAGTTTGTAAGGAACACGTACAGTATGGACTAAATTATCACACATCTTTTTTCTATCTTTTGATCACAGTGTTGAACAAATTGCAATCATTATTTATAATTTAATGAGCAAAGTTAAGACAGGATTATTGATTATGTATTCATGTAAAACCTCGATAGATTTTTCTTTCCCAGTCCTTGTCGAGTATAGGAGGCCCAGGTTCTAAAGCCATTTTGCATAATGCTGCCACCACCAATTCCTTCCTGGGAATGCTCCTCAGCCTTCATTTTGATTGTTACACTTTTATTTTACACTGAGCATTTCTTCAGTAATGTTCAGAATGTTTTGAATGTCAGAGGTGAACA
>JBCEWE010000432.1:40000-57500 GCA_039877035.1 Silurus lanzhouensis | reverse complement strand
ATCCGGTGGTCCATGAAGCATAGCTTTAAGGTCACACTTATTATTCTTATAAATACAGCTGAATACCAATTTTATTAGAAATGTGACGGTTAGAATTTAAAACCATTATGTCTTTCAATTTCCCAGGATTTACAGTTTATTTACCGCAGTGAACCGTGTGAAGACGTTCGTCTGCCTTTAAGCTTCATAAACCTGTTATCTGCCTTTTTTTTTGCATTATTATTATTATTATTATTATTATTATTATTATTATTATTATTATTATCCCACTCTAATGCTGACTTACTGACTACAATTTACTCCTAACACAGAGATTCAAAGAAAGATAGAGACACAGACATCGTTTATAAACAATTCCAAAAAAAATTAAAAAAATTTAATTGACATTCTACATTTGCTACTAAAATAAAAAAAATGACAAATTTAATAAACTAAATATATTCATTTTAATACGTTTCATTACAAATAAATGACAAATGTTTACAGGATGTAAACAAATGAATATTAAATTTCACTGTAGACGTTTAAACAGTATGACGCAATACTATAAACGTTTGTTCACAAAAATACCAGTTAAAAATTATACAAATTAAAAAATGTTTCTTTAGCATTTAAAATTGCCATCGGACAATAAATAATAATTCAATTATTATAAAAAATGTATTATTAAAAAAATTTTATAGATTTCAATTTTTTTATAAATCAGCACAAATATATATATATATATATATATAAACACACACTATATTTAATACACTAATACTAAATAGACAAAAGTATTGGGACACCTGACTTTTCTAGTCACATATACAGAAAGGCAGCTCCATAAATATATCTGGACGTTTTCCTGCTATGGAGCTTCGACCCTATTGAACGTGAATGAATGTGAACTCTGACTGCACCTCAGGCGTCCTCACCTCACCTACATCAATAACTTTACACTTTATGCCCTTATTCAGAGTGATTATATTTATCTTATTCATACACCAAGCAGCTATGGGGTTAAGGGCCTTACTCAGGGGCCCAGGAGTGAAATCATGAGCAATGATGAGGCTGCGATTTGAACTCATGACCTTCGGATCCAAAGTTATATGCCCTAAACACTAAGTTACCACCTCCCCTTAACCAGCACCATTGTGGCTGAATGAAGCTCCACAAATCTCCACAAGCAAACTCCAAAATCTAGTGGAACATCTTCCCACAAGACTGGAGGTTATTATAGCAGCAAATGGGACCAAATGCGGAATGAGACGTTCAAAAAGCACAAACCAGACTGTTCATTTATTTATATACACACACACACACACACACACCAATTTTTTTTTTATCATATCTCATGGTTGTCAGCTTGATGTGCTACTGAGAAATGATGTAAATCTAAAGCTGCACTACTCTCAAACCTGCTGCTGAAGAAAACTAACCAAAACCTTCTGACCAATCAGAATCCAGAACCCTACAACGAGGAGTGTTTTATTAGGTTCTGAAAGCTTCAGCCCTCAGAACATATTACCCAAATGGAAGTTGAGTGTTCTGATATTGATGAGTGTAACTACAGGAATTGGCTTCGGAAAATATAAATAGTAACAGCCTGAGTTTCTTTTTCCTTTTTCACTCGTTTGTAAGAGCGCAGCATCTTTCCAGCAGCACAAACCCAGCGGGGAGAGAAGTGCAGCAGGATATCCTGTCCACGGAAGATGGCACTTGGAGGTACTCGAGAAGCAAGCTCGCATCTAGCTGGCTTCTACAGCAAGCAATGCTAGTAAAGAGATTAGCGCAGTGTAACACTAGCCCATGCCCTTGAGAGCATCAGCCCCACATTCGCTCTGCACCATGGATACAGTTCTGGTAAATTCTCATCACATTCTATCCTCATACTTTGGATATTTTTGATGAAAAAAAACGACTGGTGCTCACGTTAGCCATGTTTCCTGCTTTTTATTTACCGTTTTGGGGGGTTGGTTCGTGCACAGCACACGTATTATAGTGAGAAAATAACAAGCGAAGACGAGTGTGTGTTAGACGAGAGCGAATTTAAATCTCTGCAGTGTTTGTTTATAGATCTTTTATACATTTGAATTTGTAATGCTATTATTTTCAAAAAAGGTCAGCGATTTCAGCAAATAAATCCATATGCATTTGCTGGTTCCTCCAAAGCCACGCCCCCTGAATAAATACAGCTAGTGTGTCTTGTGACATCACAAGACACAAGTCAAAAGGCTTCCAGTCAGTGGAACCCCTTCATCCACCACTGAACTGATGCTGAACTGTATGTTAGTGATAAGTAGATACACCAAGCGCCAATCAAAACAAGTTCACCCGCAACCCTGATTGGTGACTTGCTGCGTGATGACCATAAATAAAAAGGACTAATTTTACAAAATGTAGTTGAGTAAAAAGTCATATATTTGACTTTGAAATGTAGAAGTTACAGTAAAATTCTCTTCGAATGGAAACATGACAAAGCGACTGAAGTACAGTAACGAATGACGTTTACTTCCTCACTGTTCACCGCTGCTTCCTATTATACATTGTGAAACGCTTTGTTTGGGAAAGCGTGGTTTCACCAACACACACGATTTTCTCTTGTGACCTTAATCCAATTTATTATAAGCACTTTGTCTCCAAAATCCACAGCCGTGTAAAAACACACATATTCCCATACATATGGGGAGAAGATGCTGGACTTCTGATCAGAAGGTTGTGAGTTTAAATCCCACCACCACTTAGCTGCCACTGCTGGGCCCTTGAGCAGGGCCCTTAACCCTCAACATTTCAGTTGTATAATTGAGATAATGCGAGTGTGTCCTAAGAATTAGAGATCATTAGCAAGCACTAGAGTCAATAAGTGTTTTTTTTAGTGTTTTAGCCTTGAGGCTAGCAGGCCTATCAGAGAGCTCGAGTGTGTTATCTGTGCGTCTGGCTGGGTGTCCTCATCGGCACGCTCCCGAAGTGTGGCTGCTACAGGTGTGGTCTTCTCTTTCTCTCGTTCTTTCGTTCTCTCTCTCTCACATCTCCTTTCCTTCGACCCTGACACACGCCAAATCCTCTGCCATCAAGCGCACCACACACACAGTTCACACACACATACACACGAGCTCAGGCACATGCCAGAAATCCCCCCTACACCGTGACATTGACGCACGCCAAATCGCCTGATCGCAGCCAGCTACAGCTACACCGTTCCCTGAACGCACACACACACACACACACACACACACACACACACACACACACACACACACACACACAGAGCGCTTTACTTCAACTCATCTTTACCCACAAGGCTACAGCATTCTTCTGATGCCTCACTTTCTCGACTGCAAACCCTAAAGACAAACGTCCAGATTGCAGCGGCGCAGGTCAAATAGTCGACATAACTGCCCTTTATGAATTTCTCGGAACTTATTGCATCGCTTGAGAGTTCAATCTCATGGCCGAAGAATCACAACACCTAAAGACTAATTCCCCCACCGACGTGCTCCGTCGCCTCGCACCGCACTGCCCAGACGCTCAAGCTATTTGCGGGCGATGAAACGGAGGCGTGTATGTAAAAAAAGAAAGTTTCTGTATATTGTGCAGGATATTAAAGCAGTGATAAGCAGAGACCTCGCTGCCTCTGATAGCCCACGCTGACCTGCGGTTCCTCCGCACATCAAACACGGTTCCTCTCCCGGAATCGTTCTCTTCTCTTCCTCCGGCTCCCACCTTAAACCCCACTCCTCTTTTCTAAAAGGCTATCTCCTGGCAGGTGTCAGGGTGTTTACCACCCCCCCCCTTTCCACCCCATAACCCCTCAGCACCACTCGCACTCAAGGTTGGGTCACATGCTGCAAATATCATTCCACATAGACTTTTGGGTTTTAATGACAAAAAAATATTTGAGATCGGGGAAGTTTGGAATCATCTCATTTGTTCCAAGCTCAACGGCATCACAATACGTCAACTAGCTTAGCGTGTGCCACGTCTAGCTTTCAGCCGCAGAACAGACACAAGTGGAAGAAAAGACAGGAGGTGGAGATGGAGGTGGCAGAGACGAAGATGGACAGGATCAGGAACGAGTTTATTAGAGGGACCGTGCAGGTTGGATGGTTTGGAAACAAGGTGAGAGAGATGCATGATCAAGATGGTTTGGACGTGTGCAGAGGAGGGACATGGGGTATATCAGGAGAAGAATGCTGAGGGGGAAAAAAGGAGGGTCAGAAAGGAGGTTGTGGTGAGGGAAGACATGAAGGCGGTTGGTTTGAAAGAGGCAGATGTAGAGGACAGGATGTTATGGAGACGAGTTGATTCGTTGTGGCGACCCCTAATGGGGGTACACAAAAGAGGAAGAAGCAGCAGAAGTCAGTTAGCCAACGTTAGTGTTACGATATGACAGCGCTACACTTTCACTTCAGTACCAGTCATGAAAAAAATCTAAGTACAGGAAATTTTTTGTGGAAGGAGTCTCCAGGGCCAGCATTCAGAAAACATCTACTTCTTTCTGGCTGTAACATGACAAGCTGAGAAATTAGTTTTACAGATGACTTTTGGTTAATGGCTACTTTAGCACAGAGCTAGGGCGCTACATTAAAATGTAACTATAAATGGATAAAAAAACAGCTGCCATATAAGGGGAATAAAAGATTTTGCTGCATTTTGAGGGGAAACTGTGTAGTAACTGTATATTTAGTTACTAAAGAGCTAAAATCTGGAATGTACATACTGTATGTGCTTTAAAAGGATTGTGAGAAATCGTTTTTTTGTTTGTAGCTACTACAGCTAGGACGTTACACTAAAATGTAACAATAAACGGATAAAAAAAAAAAGCATAACGTTTCTTTGAAAATTGTCTCTCGTATAAAAAGGAATTAAAGCCTTTAGCTGCGTTTAAGGGGAAACTCTGTAGTAACTGTAGTGTCACTTTCAACGAAGAACACAAATCCAGGATGTAGATATTTAAGCAGGTTACACACAGACAGACACACACACACACACACACACACACACACACACACACACACACACACACACACACACACACACACAGTGTGCAGTAGGACAGAAGAGAGAGCAGCACGATGGCCTCAGCGCACATCATCGGCAGCAGCAGCCTTGAGGAGAGGGTGCAGGAGTGAAGGTCAGATATGAGAGGGGCTTCGTCCTGGAACAGCTTGTTAAAAGAGAAAGAGAGAGAGAGAGAGAGAGAGAGAGAGAGAGAGAGAGAGAGAGAGAGAGAGAGAGAGAGAGAGAGAGAGAGAGGGAAAGAGGATGAGGGGTTGAAGGAGGGTTTTTTGTCGTTCTCAATTGGCCTTGAGCGGATGCTTAATGTGCTCCTGAACCCTGGCCACGTGGGGAGCGCTGATGTAAATGCTGACAGCTACGAATCAACCCCGAGATAACCCAAACACAGCGAGGGTCAACCAAGTGCAGGGAGACGCTGCTCTCTGCACATCTCTCTTCCTCTCTCTCTCTCTCTCTTTCTCTCTCTCTCTCTCCATACGTTATACACACACCTGGAGCGAACCTTACAGCAAACTCACGCGTTAAAACTTTGCCCAGAATTGGCACGCCGCTTTTTCCCTCCCAAAGATTCAGGACCGAAGTTTCATCCAAATTCAGAACCTCAGCTGAAAACCAACATGGCTGCTCACAGCACCAGAACAAACCAGTCCAGCACTTCCTGACTGAATCAATCAGCCAATCACGTGGCAGCAGGACAATGCAGAAACTCCTGCATATCTTCAGCTGCAGGAGCTTCAGCTAACGTTCACCTCAAACATCAGAATGAAGCGAAAGTGTAATCTCCTGCTGGGTTTTGTTTCCTGCGTGTGTTTGTGCTCGGTGAGATGGTTTTCTGGGATTTTCACACACACTCCCACCACAAACAAGCCGAACAGGAAGTCTGTAGTAATTCAAAAAGCCACTTATAGTCGTGGTGAGCAGAAAAGCATCTCAGTACACACTTCAACAAAACCCTCATGAAGAACCTGGTGTGGTCTTCTGCTCATTCTTTCAGCCCATTCGCCTCAAGGATTGTTTTCTGTTTGAGGAGATGTTTTTTTACTCTACAAACTCCCAGTCAGCTCAGATCAGTCTGGTTCTCCTCGGATCTCTCTCGCACCTGGGTGTTCAGCCTTATGAGATGTTTTTTGTTTTCCGCACCATTTTGTTACAAACTCTACAGATGTGTATATAATATTCACTTTATGGAAAAGGTTTGTGGACACCTGAGCATTAGTTTGGGATGTGCTTTTTGAACACCTCATTCCACATCCAGACCCTATTAACCCTTTATAATAAAATCTGCTCTTCTGGGAAGATGTTTCACCAGATTCTGTGGAGATTCATTCAGCCACAAGGGCGTTAGTAAAGATCTTCCACTCCAACCCATGGAAAGCAGATCTTAATAGAGCTGGCTTTGTGCACAGGGGGATTTTGTCATGAAACTTCTTGTTCTAATGGAAAATTTCCTTTCATCCAAAGACGTCCTACAAGATTTGTCTCCCAAATCTAAAGAAGAACCTCATATGGCTGGAGAAGTGAGGTATCCTAATACGTTTGTCCACATGTAGTGTGTGGAGTATAAGCACTTTTATTGCTTACTTACAAATAAAGCTGTTGCAGTATCTTTGTTTAGTTTCTTGGGGGTTTTTTGGTGGCCTGAGACCTTCAGAGGCCTTCAGCTCTCTCAGGTACATGACGTCTTTATATGCAGTGCTTTTTTCTGCTCATGAAAACATCTCGGGTACGTGCAGGATGCTTTGTCTCAGCTGTGCTCAGCGTGTGCTTTGTGCGTCTCGTATTTGCTCAAACAATAATAAAACAGGGAATTTCTTGCCCCCTTGTTCACGCCGCACGTGTTCCATCGTCATTACTCCATGGTTTAAGCTTCCTGAGCAGACTGAGATGTTCACATTGGCTGAGATACATAGAAATATTAATGTTGGTTTCAGGCTTTCAAGACCGGATCTGAGCGTGTTTAACACGTTTAAAAAATGATACCATTGGATCAAGAACTGTTTAAGATCTCTCTGAGGAAAAACTTTTGAGGAGGTAAATACAAGCATGCACATTGTCTCGATTTTCTAAACTTCTTCTTCTTCTTTCGTCTTCTACCATTAGGGGGCGCCACAGCAGATCCTCCGTCTCCATACCCCCCCTGTCCTCTACATCTGCCTGTGCCACACCTACTACCTGCATGTCTTCCTTCACCACATCCATAAACCTCCTCCTTGGTCTTCCTCTTTTCCTCCTTCCTGGTGGCTCCATCCTCAGCATTCTCCTACTGATATACCCCATGTCCCTCCTCTGCACATGTCCAAACCATCTCAATCTCACCTCTCTCACTTTCTTTCTAAAACGTCCTACAGGTAATGTCCCTCTACATTTTTTTTAAATAGTGTAAATAAGAAAAGAAGATACTGATTGAGTTTAATGGATTGTGTATTAGCTTCTTGGTTAGCGCGCGCAAAAATGACGGCAAAATAGAATTAAATAAAAAATATTTTTTGTAATTGATGAAATACATTTTTTTAACTGACTAAATAATGATCATATTATTATCTCATCATATTATATTATTTGATTATTATATAGCAAACACCCAAAATAACAACATTTACAATGAAAATAATTGCTGAATAAACACTGGAATGTTCTTCAGGACTTCTTGAAGAAGCGTACAAACAGCCTTGAGGATGATTTCACGTGTTTGAAAGCAAAAAAAAAGTAAATATATGTTTTTATTTCTTTTCTCCTCTTTTCAAGAATCTTCAATGTTACCATTAAAGACCTTGAAAATAGTTTTAATTTTTTAATTTTTTATTTTATGGTCTCATACGTAGGAAAGCAGCACATTTTCCAGTTTCTACATTGTTTTTGTTTGTTTTTGAATAAATTAATGTAGTTCAATTATTAAAAAAAAAAAGAAAGAAAGAAAGATAAGCAGTCTGGGTTGAAATAATTAACTAAATAATAATAATACAAAATTATACATAAATATGGAGGCAGGTAAACAAATAAATAAATGTTATATTTTATATCATATTCCTATTATATTTTCTTGCTCCTCTAAAGTTTGTGGACACCTGTGCATGAGATTGTGCTTTTTGAACATCCTGTTCGACATTTAGTTCCCATTCGCTGGTATGAGAAACTCCACTCTTCTGGGAAGATGTTCCACTAGATTTTGTGGAGATTTTGTGGAGATTTTGTGGAGATTCATTCAGACACCATGGTAGTAAAGTCAGGTGCTGATGTAGGTGAGGTGAGGAGGTCTGGGGTGCAGTCAGGTTTGGAGCTTTATAGAAGGAGATCTTCCACTCCAACCGCATGCAAGGCAGATTTTCATTGAGCTGGATTTGTGCACGTGGGCATGGTCGTGCTGGAACAGGTTTGGGTCTCCTGGTTCATGCATCCATAGACGTCTGATACATTTGTGTGCTTTCAAGTTTGTGGGAAGCGTCTGGAAATTTCCCACATTTGGTTGGAAAAGTGACGTTTCTATACATTTGTTTACATTTATAATCTTTTGTAATAGAAAGGAAATGGGATCTACTGAAACAGTAAATCAGCCCGTGTTCATTGTAGAAGTTTAGAACAAACGTATTTTACTTTTTGAATGGAAAATATTATTATGAAATAATTTTATGCTTCTCATCTGTTTCATATAGGAAATAAGAAAGATTTTTCCTCCAGCCTCTACTATATACTGAGAACCTACAATTAGCACCTTTTATTTAGGAGTTAAATTATAAAACATATCCGACCTCTCCAAGGAATTATGATTATTTTCTTTTATATTTTCTTTCTTTTTTTTTTTCTGTGTAGTTTGTTTGTATTACGTACATATTCTAGGATTAAAAAGGGAAAAGACTACGTGTATGCCAGATAAGAATGTAACTAACCTTGTTGTGGAATAAGAACTGCTTTTTATGCTACTGCACAAAAAAAAAAGAAGAAAAAAAAAGAATTTTAAATAAACCCTGAATCGGAGTCACGTGTTCGGGTGACTCGGCTGTTTCACGTACCTGAGAAGAAAAAAAAAAAGGTACCGTGGAAATATTTGTCGCTCTGCAGCCTCCAGAGATCTCCGAAGTTCATGAAAGTTGTCAGTGCTGTAAGTTAAAGGAAAAGAAAGAAGAGATTCTTTAACGGTTCACGCTTTCGAAAAAGGGCTTTGACATACGTGGGAAAATTCATCTGAGCGTACATTTACACTCGAGTCGCTTATTTGACGCTTTTAATCAGAACGTGTGAACGGATTAGCGACGGATTCTTAGCATGAAAAGAAAGTGCTGGAATGGTCAAGGCGGTGACTGAAGAAAAAAATGAAAAAAATGAAAAAAAAAAATTTCAAACACACAATATAATACAAGAGAGATACAAAAAAACACAACAACAACAACAACAACAGTGTTCTTCTCTACAGGGTTGGAGGAGGAACGTGTGAAAAGGAATAAAGACGAGTTACAGAGCCAATGTTAAGATTCGGTGAGGAACGAGGAGGACGAATAAGCAAGATTTTCCACTGTGTGTGCATTCAGATCTCAGAGAAGAATTTGTTGAATACCAGACATGGAGCTCCAGCTTGTGATTTTGATCCAGTGTGAGGAGATAATATGGTGCTCAAAAACTATTTTATGAGTTCATGAAAAACTGAACAAAAACAGCAGATAATGAAAACGTTAAGGAGAAGCAAAAGAAACTTTCCTTATCACTGGCTCCTTATGTATTCACCTGTAACTCATCGATTGAAGGCACCACTGAGGACCAGCGTTAGATGTTTCTGAAGTACCTGTTAACCCTGACCAGTGAAAATCAGTAGCCTCAATGTTCTTTGCTTTGTGAGTCTACGTACGGCAAAATTTCCTTCAGCAGATTCCCTTCAAAAACCATTGATGAACCATTTTCTGTCAAGGCCAAAAAAATCCAACCTGAAGATAACCATTAAGCAAACCATATAGCTTCAGGGTTTTTCCAGAATATCCCCAAGTAAAAAAAAAAGCCAGATGAAGATCTTTCTTGTTGCATAAAAAAGTGGAAAGTAAAAAGATTTAGGAAGTGAAAAGACGTAATATTGCATGAGCAGAACGTTTTTATTGACTGAAGATCCTCTTCAAAGGTTCTTAAAAAAAAGGTTCTTTAAGAAGTAATTTATGGTTCCAGCCTTCTCAGCGGGTTCTCAAAGAGGTTCCAAAAGACTCATTTCTGAGCATATTAAACACTTTCAGATCCAGTCATGAGATTCTATACACCCTAAAAGCCTTTTTTTTAGTAGATGGAGAAAACACTTGCATTCTTCACTCTTGTCATTTCAAGATGCAAAATATCATTATACAGAAAAGGTTCTTTATGGGTTCCCTGAACAAACTTTTGAGTAGTTTTTCTCTAGTGGAATCCTTACCTTCAAATTTCAAATGTATCATTTTCATTGCTTATTAAGAACGCTAAAAGGAACCATTGAAGGGGTTTCTGAAAGAGTCCTCAACACACATCTCGTATGACTATACACCAGATATCAGGGGCTACAGGAGAGGACAAGTTCCCTGGTGACCAAGAACTGAGAATCACATTAACTGAACACTAAAGAAGGAGTAAGAACTTTTAATCTATAGCATTCCAGCAAATATTGTTTGGATCACGACATGGTTTCCTGCATCCCCAAGGATCTTCCATATCCTGATTTAAAATAACGATACACGCAAATGATTTTGAATTGAGAATCGTATCCACCAAATACTAGGGGTTTTACTGAAGCCTGAAGATTCACACACTTACCAAATAGCCACTGATCATCTCACTTAACTCTGAATGAAAAAACAAGACCAAACCTAGAACTATGACCTTATAAATAACGCAACTAGAAAAATACCAGGTACGAGACCCTGACCTGAGCTGAACATACTCGAAAACTTTACCCCAATCAATATATTTTCTTGCCTCTTAATCATAAGTCAGCCTTGCCCATACGCTGACTCTAAAACAGCTGAGTCAGAGAGTGACTCGTCTCTCCCTGTCACAGCTCTGTTTATTCTGCCCGACGAGCAGGAGTTCAACCAGGCAGAGCTATCACTGCATAAACATTATTTCGGTTGCTGAAGCCGGACTCAGGAGGTGGATTGATGGGGCTCCGTCCCAGAGGCGTCACCACTCTGTGTGTGTTTGTTTGTGTGGAAGTGATAAAGTCCTGTCTAAAAACAATGTCCATCCAACACTGCTTATGGTCTCAGTGCAAAGTCATATCTATTAAGCGTCCAGAATTTGCTGACTGGTCTGCTTGACCTGTAGCTGGGTCGAGACGAGATCAATTTAACCAGAAGGGAGGTTTAAATAAACACATCGTATTCCAATGAAAAGGTTCAAAATGGATTTTCAGAGCTGTTTTAACGATTCATGTATAGCTACAGGACACGGTGTGGGAATCCCAAAAACTGACCATAAACAGCCACAGAGCTCTGAGTACCCAAAATACTTCTGTTCATCTCATATCAGTGAAATGAATACCAAGTACACCACCTATAGACTCACAGGGGTGCCAATATTTTCTCTCCAGTAAGTACAAAGGGGAGCATACTTATACCGATCAGCCATAACTTTATGACCACCTGCTTAATATTGAGTTGGTTCACTTTTGCTGCTAAAACAGTCACGACCCATCGATCATTAACAGCATGAAGTTCCTCAGCAGTTTGAGCTACAGGAACTCGTCTGTTGGATCAGAAACCACCCGGGCCGGACTTCGTTTCCCCAAGTGCATCAATGAGCCTCGGCCGCCCACTACCCTGTCGCCGGGGCACCACTGTTCCTTCCTTGGAGCACTTTAATAGATTAGATTAGATTAGATTAGATTAGATGGATGGATGGATGGATGGATGGATGGATGGATGGATGGATGGATAGATAGATAGATAATATACATGTGCAATATGTACATTAAATACATAGAGTTGATCTTAAACAGTTTGTGACTGGGATCTGAAGAGTCCTTGAAGATGTTGTGAGCTCTGTGAAGACATCTGCTGTGGTGAAGGTGGTGGGTGCCAGTGATGCGTTGGGGGATTTCGACCAACCTTTGCAGGGCTTTACGTTCACACACAGTGGAGCCTTCGTACCATACAGTGATGATACTGACCACTGCAGACCAGGAACAGCCGACAAGAGCTAAAGTTTTGGAGATGCTCTGACCCAGTCGTCTAGACGTCACAATATGTCAAAACTCCTTATATCCTTATCCAATTGTTCCTGCTTCTAACACGTCCACTTTGAGGACAAACTGTTCAAATAAATCCACCCAATAACAGGTGCCATGATGAAGAGATCATCAGTGTTACTCATCTCTCATAATGTTATGATGTTATAATGTCTTGCGTGATGGCATTTACACACCAAAACATCAGATTCAGAATCATCTTTATTGCCAAGTATCATGGGATGCATGTACAAGGAATTTGTTATGGTGTGCTGGTGATATAAAAATATAAAAAACTATCAAATATAAGGTGCAGGGTGGCAGGACCATGTTGGTCGTGTTAATGTAACGTATATGAGAGGACAGTGTGAGGAGGCTGATCAGAGATGATGGTGGTTTCTTTGCTGATAAGGAAGAAGCTGGAGAGAGTAACTCAAAAAGGTTTGTGTCCAGGGTCAGAGGGGGCCAAAATCCTAGACGTCCACTTCAGGGTACTGGAAGTGTACAGGTTCTGTGGGACCATGGCTGAGGGGGTCAAAATGTTCTTCAATGAGGAGTGGAGCAAATGGTGATTTTATATCATCCTCACACCACAACAAAGATAATACTAAAAAAATCAGCGATGATAAAGAACCCCTCAAGGTGAAGAAAGTCAAGAAAATGTTTTAAGAGGTGGGAAAATCTTTTGACACACTTCACCAATCAACAGGCTGCAATATTTTTTAGCCCCACCCACACAACAACATAACAACTTATCGTTAGTCACGATCTGGATCGCCGTCTGGCCCTTAAGAGTTCATCTTACACGGAATATGCGCCTTTATTTTGTACACAGTTTTCTCCAAGGGTTGCCAGCTCAGCATTTTTGATTTGGCCATGAACCTCCACCGTTCCATTGCACCTCTTTTGTGAAGCGGCGACACCAGGGGCGACCCTGGTGAGGAAAAAAGTCAAGACAGAAACTCGAGGAGTAAAATGGAACCAGTTCTCTTCTGAGTAACACGAGATTGATGGATTATAAATGATTACAGTAGCAGGGTGTAGACGAGAATCTCAAGGAGGATCTGTTTCTTTTGGACTTTTGTTCTTATGTATCTTACGTACATCATCCATGTACCCATCCCACATCTAGTCTCCATGTACTGTTATAATAACCTCCACTTTTCTGGGAAGCTGTTCCACTAGATTTTGTGTAAAATTTGGTCAACCACAAGGGTGTTAGTAAAATCAGGTACTGATGGAGGTGAGAAGGTGAGAAGGTGCGGAGGCTCCTGGGGTGCAGTCAGCGTTTACATTCGTTTATGTTCAATAGAGTCAGAGCTCTATAGCAGGAGATCTTCCACTCCAACCCATGGAAAGCAGATCTTCATTGAGCTGGCTTTGTGCAGAGGAGCATCGTCATGTTGGAACACGTTCGGGTCTCCGAGTTCCAGCGAAGGGAAAATTGAATGTCACCGCGTCGAGAAACGTCCAATACAATTGTGTATGTTTGTGGTAACAATTTGACAAAGGAGGACATATGGCTGGAAAAGTCAGGTGTCCGAAATACTTTTGTAAATTGAGAGACACCTATGTTGGTTTATTGAGTTGTGGGTCATAGGGTGAACGTGGTGATTTCTAGAATCTGAGGATGAATCATGAGTAAAGAAAGTTCCAAGGATGAAGCACACAGCCGTGTGGAGACGTGAGAGAGAGACCGAGGAGCCACAATGCTGGGCTCGTCTCAGCATCGAGCGAGAATTCCAGCACTTTACACTCGTTTTCACCTGCTGCATTTTTTCGTTTCATGTTCTCAACTGCTGCTCAAATCTTTTTTTGGAGGAATATTTCCTACAGTCTATTCCATCAAATAAGCACGTTGTAATTTCTTCAGTGTAAAAACGCTCGGTTTGGACGTGACGTGCGATTGAGAACGTAAAAACGCACGCACACACACACACACACACACACACACACACACACACACACACACACACACACACACACACACACACAAAGCTTTTCACAGTTGCATAAGATTCACATTTATTTGGTTTCAAGTCCTAAAACAATCTACACATGCTTTCATAACACGTATGGGTCACATTTTTCTTCACAGGTAGTTAAAGTAAGAGTTGCAGATGAAAGAGGTCTGAGATGTACCTTAGGAAAAGCACCTGAGACAAACGCGCCTAAAACACGTGGCGTACGTGACGAATTGCTCTGATTACGTGACGTTTCCTGACAGAGATTCGGTTCGAGTGAATGATCGAACAAGGCCAATTTGCTAACGTTACAATGGTCACGAGATTCTCACGTGGAACCGCTTACGTTGGAACCTACAGTATGCGATAAACTGAAATTCTTACTGAATCGTTAAAATACGGGACTGTTGATTGAACCTCCTTCTGCTTTTCTACATTTTCTTCCTAGTGCTTAAAAATCATTGTTGTCCTTCAAAGAGCTGCTGAGTGAAATGATCTCATAAAGACTGTAAACATGAGAAACATTCCTGGTGGTTGTGTGTGATTTATCGTAAATCTGAAGAAGACCGTATACGTACGTAGCTTTTGTTTTAAGCAGCGTGTCTATTCCCTGAGACAGCAGCTACACTCAGAACCTTCTTCATCTGCCTCCATTGTTTTTTTTTTTTTGTTTTTTTTTCGTATAAGCTCCAACACTCGATGTTGTGTCTTCCGTTAAAGTTTCAAGTGTGTAAAACTGATAGCACTTTTGATAGTCTTATACCGGCCAATTGGCATACCCGTAACCGTAACAAACAAAAGAACAAAAGCTGATTGGCCGAAAAAGTGTCACAGCATCTCATTGATTACAGTGGGTAAACAAATAAACAAACAACAACAACAACAAAAAGCTTGTAAACAGCAGTCACCGAAATAAGGACAGCTCTGACAAGAATTACATTCTTAATGGGAGAAAAAAAAAACCCTTTACAACAAATATAATACTGGTTATTTTATAGGACGATGTCATCATTGCACTGAGGGGAAAAAAACGTGTCGAAACGATCCGGCGTACACAAGAGACGCGCAAAGATACGGTCCGGTGGCGCAACGAAACCAATAAATAAAGTGGTTTTTTTTTCTTCTTTAATGAAAGTACACAACATGATGACACTACAAAAAAAAAAAAAAAAAAAAAAAAAAAAAAAAAAAGAGGTAGTTTCAATGTAGAAATTGCAACAAAAAAGGGGGGGGGTACAAACATAAGGACAATTCGAAAATATCTATAAAAGAACTTCAGAAAAGAAAGAAAAGTTTCAGAGGTCAGAGGACGCTTTAACAGTTTAACGCGCATCGAGAGTAAAAATCACGGTCTACATTC
Organism: Silurus lanzhouensis; assembly: GCA_039877035.1. NCBI lineage: Eukaryota > Metazoa > Chordata > Actinopteri > Siluriformes > Siluridae > Silurus > Silurus lanzhouensis. Next base: position 42,007 of record JBCEWE010000432.1, on the reverse strand, counting down.
ACGAGTGCGCTTTGTGATACAGGCCTATTGCGACGGGGAAATTCAATGCCACGGGACAATGCGTTCGGAAAACTTGGAAGCTCCGAACCGAACGCCCACGGCCTCTCTTATTGAGTCCTGTAATAGACGTAACATCAATCGACAAAGGCGCAGAGGTTACAAAGGGTCTTACAAAGGGGTCTTAGCACTTAGTACAGGGGTCTGTATGAAGTGAAGCATCTCTGAATTTAAAAGAAAAAAAAAAAAAAAGAAAAATCCCTGAGCTTCAGAGAATCCTCACGAGGATCATGAACCTGCATCTCAACCTCATTTGCCGGGTGCGATTTTTCAAATTGATCTCTGAGGCACGTGTTCAAGAGTTCGAAAGCACTTTTTATAAAGAAATGCCCTGTGCGCATCTGTGTGTGTGTGTGTGTGTGTGTGTGTGTGTGTGTGTGTGTGGTGTGTGAGGTTGTATTTGTAGTCCAAGGTGTCAAAAATTGTTGGCCGAACGGAGGAAGGGTGCCGTCTACGTAGTCCTCAACCCAGTCTCAAAGGACAGACAATTTACACACACCCACACACACACACACACACACACACACCAAACACACCAAAAGAAGTTCAGCATGACCTCTGATAATGAGACTGAGCGCAGGAAAAGCGATAGGCCTTCACCCTAAAACAAACACCAAAAGCAAAAAAACCATCCACAGCAGTAGCTACGTGAGCGAGCGAGTGAGACTAAACCCGGGATAACGTACGCCAACTCAAATAAAATGACAAAAATAAAACATTGATGAATGAAGCTGCTGTTTAGAAGCAGGTGTATGAAGTGGTAACATTTGGTCCAAATACTAAATGGCGTATCACACGTGAGCACGTCTTTTTTATTTTTTTTCTCGTTTAACCCGTGCCTATGATAATCCCTGATTATTTTGTTACCGCTGAGGTTTAAAGCTGCATTCGAGAGGCCTTGAGGTGGAGGACGGGGCGCCGGGCATCACCGAGCCACCCTGACTTCTCTGTGACCCTCTGCTCGTCATTGTCTGCTGCAAAAATATGTAAACATCACTCGAATAATTTTTTTTTTTTTTTTTTTTTTTTTTTTAGATTTTTTTTTTTTTTTTTTTTTTTTTTTTAGATTTTTGGAATGTTTCAACTGTTTGGCTTCGCATCAAAACATCTCGACGTTTCACCCAAGGACGTCTCCGCTCCCCCTAAACGTCAGGTCTTCGGAGTTTGATATTTAACATCATCTAACGGGCGTTCTTCAGGGGGGGAAAAAGAAAAGAAAAGAAAAAAAAAAAAAGACACCCCGTTTCTTTCCTGGATAAAATAAAAAAATTTTAAAAAAAGAACAAACACCTACAAACTAACTACAACCTTACTACAACTACCTACAGTACGTCGTTGTGATATCCGAGTTTGAGTGACGTCCAAAAAAAAAAAAAAAAAAAAAAAGCCAGTTTTTACCCTGTTTTTAAAAGAATCTGTTCAGCGTGAAAAAATAAAAATAAAAAAGCAGAGCAGGGTTTGGGCGAGGACACGTTAAATCGCACGTTAACGTGGTTGGTGCACCTTCTCCGAGCGCTCCCCTTAGTTGAACTCGCTCAGGTGAACGTTTTGCTCGTTTCCTTCCGACCTTTCAGAGAGTAGAAGCTCTAACTAATTCAGAAACAACAGATATACACCTATATATAGTGTGGAGTGTTTTATATGTACACACACACACACACACACACACACACACACGCACACGTGTAGGACCAAAGTATTGGGACACCTGATTTTTCCAGCCATGTGTTTGGAGACACACGATTGAATCAGAAATATTTCATGTTTTCCAAGATCCATGAAGATTTGCTTCACATGGGTTGAACTGGAAGATCTCCTGCTATAGAGCTCCAACCTCAACCCTACTGAAGACCATCTGCAGCCCAGGCCCCCTTACCTAGCCTTCATCAGTACCTGACTTTACTAATACCCCTGTAGCTGAATGGATCTCACACAAATCTCCAAAATAAT
>JBCEWE010000432.1:0-35000 GCA_039877035.1 Silurus lanzhouensis | reverse complement strand
TCGGACGGCTTGTATTTGTCGGTGACGTTGGCGAGGTCTCCCAGGATCTGGGCGCTGTAGACGGTCAGGCAGGCGAGCAGGATGAGCTCCTGCCACGTCGCACTTAGCAGGCGCGTGTAGTCCTCGATGGAGAGCTCGCAGAAGAACGGCAGCTTCTTAATCCAAGAGATCTGACGGAAGAGCAGCTCGTCGGCTAGACGGCACAGCAGGGCGAAGAGCTCCACCTGCGTCACCCGGTACCTGCATCAGACACGTGTATGAGACATGTTTAGGCAATCAGACTCTGTAGGGCCACAGGTTCTGAGAAGTCTTCTGCGTGTACGTCTGCCTATATGCCCGATCAGACCACCTGACTAAAATCGTGCAAAACAGTCGTGACCTGTCGGGCATTAAAAGCATGAACTTCTACAGCAATTTGAGCTACAGGAGTGGACCACACGGACCAGCCTTCGCTCCACAAGATTATCAATGAGCCCATCACCCTGTCACCGCCGGGTCACCAGTGTTGCTTCCTTGGACCACTTTGATAGATACTGACCACTGCAGAGCGGGAAATACCCCCAAGGGCTGCCTTCGTTACGCTCGCCCTTTTTTCCTGCTTCTAACATTGAGGACAAAAAGTTCACTTGCTGTTGTTCACCTCACCTGTCAGTGGTCAGAAAGTTATGCCTGATCGGTGTAGACATTCGTCAAGAAACACGGACTGACCCCAAAAATTGAAAGGAAATCATATAAAACAGTTTGTCTACTGTATTTGGGACATTCGTGTTTCCATGTATGAGGTTCCCAAGTGATTCATATCATTAATTTAAAAAACATTTATTCATTACTAGGGATGCAAAATTCCGGGAGTTGTCAAGACTGGATACTTTCAATGGGGAATTAATGGGAATAAATAAAATTTACGTCTAAGAATCTTAGATATTCCAAGAAAATTCTCCAGATGGAGTTCCCGTAGAAAGTTTCCGGAAAGTTTTCACCTCATTGCAACCCTATTCATTACAAATAACATTTGATATTCTAAAGATCCCTGCGTGTTTTTCCCCACTATCATGTCTCCTGTGGATCTGAGTGTGGTATGAAGGTCAGGGTTGGGTTTGGTGAAGACACTTGGTGTTTAGTGTGTTGGGGTTTAACTGAGGGAACATTTAGACATTATATATAAAACGATGTCAAACTGAATGTCACATGTTTTACTGATGGTTGGATAATGAGCAGCGATCTCACCCGTCCTCAATGAGCATAGGAGTGCCCAGTGGTGCCAGTTCCTCTGCTGCCACCAGCTGGCTGATGAGGGTATGGCTCTGCGGGTACAGGCTGCGGGGCTGTGCCGCGTAGCTGAACAGGTGAGGCAGGAACTGGTAGTGCTGGGCAACAGCACTGCCGATGTACTGCTCCCTGAGTGCGGCCGTGTATCCGTTCAGCTCCACCGAGCGACTGATAGGAGGAGAAGGAAAGATGAGAAAAGAGAAAGAGAAAGACTGAGGTACTGCAAGGACTCGGAGAAGTGAAAGGAGGTGAAAGGAGGAGTTCCTAATCAACTGGCACAGAAGTCATTTCTCACAGGCATTAAAACGCTTACTTGGACGAGAGAGTGGATGCGGGAGAAGGTTGGTTGCCATCGGAGACGCCGTTGCCAGGGGAACTGTGATCGCTGTCGCCATTGTTGCCCCAGGTGTGCTCCGCCATGTTGCCCTCATCCTTAAATTCCTGACCAGACATGATCCGCTCGATCTCCTCGTCTGAGATCTAAAAAGCGAGAGAACGAGGGAAAAATAAATAGAGGCAAAAAAAAAAAAAGAGAGATCCACAGAGATACATGAAGAGAGAGAGACAGAGAGAGAGAAAGAGAGAGAGAGAGAGAAGCAGAGAGTAAGACAGAAAAGAGAGAAGAAGCAAAAAAATGAAGAAAAATGGAAACTTTGGAAAAGGTAAAAGAGACAGAGTGCGAGAAAAGATACTCAATAAGATAAGAGTGATAAAGAAATTAAAGGATTGTAAGGAAAAGGTTCGAGATGGAGAGAAAGAGGAAAGAGAGAGAGAGAGAGAGAGAGAGAGGGAAAGAGAGAGAGAGAGAGGGAGAGAGAGAGAGAGAGAGAGAGGGAAAGAGAGAGAGAGAGAGAGGGAGAGAGAGAGAGAGAGAGAGAGAGGGAAAGAGAGAGAGAGAGAGAGAGGGAGAGAGAGAGAGAGAGAGAGAGAGAGAGGGAAAGAGAGAGAGAGAGGGAGAGAGAGAGAGAGAGAGAGAGAGAGAGAGAGAGATGCTTTCTAAAAAAAACTCTTCTAATGTTGATTGTGCAGAATGAAATGATCGTTTTAAACGCTAACATTAAGATGCGCTCTGCTCCTCAGCAGCTCCGATGCTCAGAGGGGTTCAGGTGTCTGTGTGTGTGTGTGTGTGTGTGTGTGTGTGTGGGGCGATGGAGTGAAAGTACAGGGTCAAACTGCCCGGCGTAGGCTGCGTTTCGTGGCTCACGAGGGGCTTTACAGAGCCACAACAAAGCTGAGCTTTCAAAATGCCCCCCCCACCACATATGGCGCGTCGCCCTGAATGGAGTCTAAAGCTTAATGACTGCACTCCGCACGACTAATGTAGCCCCGACGTACACGCCAGCGAGAGCGACGGGCCACACGAACGCGTGCGCATACACATTCCCCCATTCAGCGGTGTCTGTTTGTCAGCCCACGCGCAGGGTTTCATAATAGCGCGTGACCCACGCTAGCACAGACCGCGGTCCTGATAATTAAGCGTTTCAAGAATCACAAAAGAACATTTTGCTCGATACGTGAATTAAACACTCTCTCTCGAAAGGTGCTCGCTCGCACGCGTGCGCCCGCCAGGAGATAAAGCCACCCAAACGCAGCGATATGATGAGGCTAATAGAGAATGAATGAGAAGAATGACAAGAAGGTGCATTCAGCCGAGCTGCGGCCTTGAAGGAACGACATTCCGCTAATGAAATTAACGTATTTAGACTGCGGTGGAGGACGCCGCGTCCTAATTCACGCCGACGAGATCAGGCGAGTTGGCACTCCGCGTTGCTCTACGAGACAGGAGGAACTTCTCCCGCCGTCTCGAAGGGGCTCGGAATCGGAAAAGGCAACGAGGAACAGTACAACGGAGCAATGGGGGAAATGAGATGAAGTGAACATGGTACCTGAACAGGCCCGATGCTTTTGTTGCGTCCTCCTGGCATTCCATCCTCTCTGATCGCTAGAACACAAAACACAATCATCCACAGCTTAGAGATGACAACATTCACATTGTCTCAAATTCAGCAACAGCTTCAATAAACACTTTGTACTTATACGCTATATAATAAAAACCGGTCAGAAAAGGAGATACGGAAATGTATGTAAATCGTACGATTAAAAAAAAAAAAGGTTAAAAAGCATGACTTTTTTTTTTCTTTATAAATACATAAAACAATTTCTTTTATGGAAGGACAATGAACTAATGAGCGAAGAATGACAACTGTTCGAAGGACGCTCGGTGAATAAAGCGGGAGAAGGTGAACGGAAAGAATGCGAGGGAAAAGTGGATAAACGCTTTGCCATCGATATCAGTGTTTCGGATCCTTTCGCCGCGTCGGTCCTCGGGTTAACGGCGTTGCTGCGGACGGAACAAAGCATTACGGGCTGTAACATGAGGTGTGTTTGCACAGCGTGACCACTAGGGGGCGATGCGAGGTCAAATAAAAGGCTGTAGGCTTTGTTAAACCACCTGCAGACCACCATGAGCGATACTTCACTGTTACGATTCTAATTTGGGATCGTTTTTTATGATGAAGTAGAGGTTTTTTGGGGGGCTGTAATCTGTAGGAAAAGTCATGTAGTCATTTGAATACTAGGATACGTTTTAATATCATGTTCATGTCTGAAAACTGTGCTTTTGTTTGTTTGTTTTGGTTTTTTTCCAGCTTGATCAGGACTTAAGTGCTTAAGACAACATGTTTTTTTGGGGTGTGTTTGGAGAGTGACTGTGACTCTGTGTGTGTGTGTGGGTGTGTGTGTGTGTGTGTGTTTGCAGATCAGACTGAAAAACCGCTCTAAGCAAATACCGAGCCACACCCGGCCTCTTTTACTGTTAAACCTGAAACGTGAGCAAATTCTAACTGCCATCTAAATTCTAAATTCTAACATCTGCCATCTTTTCCGTATCCTGACTTCTACTAATGCTCTCAACACAGTGGGCCACTGTAACTACAATACAGCTCACATTTCCTACACCGAATCTTTATTTATTAAAAAAAAAAAAAAAAAAAAATAAAAATGTACACAGTTCAGAAAATTAATAGATTTGTTCTAAAAAATAACAAAAAATAAATAAATTTAAAAAATCAAATTTTTTTTTTTTTTTTTTTTTTTTACAAATTTTAGTTAATGAATGTTAAAGAATTTGGTTTTATGAAACGATTCCTTTGAACAAATACAATTTGATCCTTATTTTCTTCATTTATTCATATTTTGATGTAATTGATAAAAATAAATAAATAAAAATAAATAAAAATAATTAAAAAAAGAATTAATATTAATAATAATAATAAATAATACAAATATTTTTGGAAATTTCTCCACTATGGGACAAATAATGGTATATCTTAATAATAATAATAATAATAATAATAATAATAATAATAATAATTATTATTATTATTATTGTATACATTTTGAGATACACTGAGACGTACGGCTCGTGATAAACAACATCACTAAAATGGCCAAGTTTTTTTATTTAAAGTCCGTTTTTAAACCTTTAAATCCTTAATCAGTATTTAAAATCAATAATTTCACATGAAAGAATATGTAAAATGCACAGGTATTGTGATTTCTGATAATGCAACACACTGCGACTCCATTTATTACAACTGCAATAAATATTATAATATACTGTATTTGGATTTGAATATTGTACTATATGAATGAATAAATAACGAGAATATTATAATATTTTGATACGAATATTTTGAATGCTGTAATTGAATCTCTCGTTCTTCAGTTGTGTGTTTGAGTGTTTGGTTGAACACTGGTGCGTGCCTCACCTTTCCTGTTCATGCCCATCTGTAGACACTTGAGCAGACGGCAGTACTGGCAGCGGTTGCGCTGCTTGCGTGACATCTCGCAGTTCTTGTCGCGGCTGCAGCGGTACACGCGCTTGTTGCAGATGCTGCGTTTGAAAAAGCCCTTGCAGCCCTCGCAGGAAATAATGCCATAGTGCAGTCCGGTGGCGCGGTCTCCACAGATGAGACACGAGCGCTGCTCAGCCTGGTCATCTACTGCACACACACACACACACACACACACACACACACGCACACACACACACACACACACACACACACACACACACACACACACACACACACACACACAGAGAGAGAGAGAGAGGAGAAGGGGAGTATGGTTAGCTATCTATTTACAAAGAACAGCTGATGAAGCCACAGCAAAACACACACACACACACACACACACACACACACACAGATTGACTACATCACCCTGAAGCAGGACGCACATCTCTTTGGACTCTGTAGTGTCAGTTTTCACTCCCGTCCATTTCCAGACACATTTGAGACTATGTTTACTAGCAGTCAACCAAAAGTGGATATCACCGATATCGATAAGTAGGTGTGATCGTTTTTGCTGATAACCTATATATCAATAAAAAAAAAACCAAACCATAAAAAAATTAATAAAAACCATAAAACTCCATGTAAAACAGTACAGAATTTTTTTAGTACAATAATAATAATAATCATGAAAACGTGCTTAATGAAATATGAATATTTTCATTATTAAGTATAACGATATAATTTATAAATTATAAGCGGACATGAAGCACGCGTAAAAACACAAACAAACTGCACTTGGAGTCAGCGATTCGCCTCTAGGGGCCGCTCTCGTAACAACGGCGGATGGGAAGCCGGAAAAACTATCGGTATGGATTTTTTTGCAGAGAGCCGATAGTTCCAGCGATCAACTCTCGCTGCTGATTAATCGCAGAGAACGACGAATCGGGTCGACCTCTAATGTTTACTTCCTCTACCTGCACCATTTACTCCCACGATCGATTCACTGCACACAAAACGCGGTGGTCAAAATCGGTTTTAGAAAAAAAACCCTCAACATTCCGCGAAGTTGTTTTTTTATATAGAGTACTTATATAGAGTACTTATATAGAGTACTTATTGGCTGGAAATAGTCAGAAAATTCCAGATTTGGTTTTGTATTTATAGACAAATAGAGAGTCGATCTAAAATATATATCTGAAAATATACAAAAGGAGAAAAGAAAAACTACGAATGTAAAAAAAGAAAAGAAAAGAAAAGAAAAACCTGATACTGAAAACACGCAGCCACACACAGCATTCCGGGTCTTTCAGCGAGGCCTTGAGCAGATGGGCGAGTGGTGTGCTAATGCTGCGTGGTGTGCTTCTGAGGGTTTGTGGGCGGGGGGTTTGAGTCGACTCATGGCCGCTGTGTCACGGCTGACTGGGCAGAAAGAGGGTTCAAACTTAGAGCAGCGGAAACGTGAGCTCTGCCTCGGTCTCTTCATCCTTCAATGAGATCTCTTACTGAGTGCTTTTAGCAGCCTGCTGGAGCCCCGACCCCCCGCGGAGCCCCGGGAACAGCCTGGATGCACGCGCCGCCCTGAAGAAGTCGTTATTGGCAAAGAAAATGATTGAGACGTATTACCATTAGGGGGGAGATAACTGAGCGATGCTGATTTCAGAGATTTGTTGTGATGGAAGAAAAAAAATTCTGAGACTAAAATTAGAATGAGAGAAAGAGAGAGAGAAGGAGATTGAAGGAAAAAGCTGCAGTTACTGGAGAATGCAGTGGGGTCAACTGCCGGGGCTGGGGGGCTATTAACGAAGAGTTCAAGTCATAAAAGCAGGGTCATGGCCCAGAGCCTTTTCTCCTCCCGTACGAGAGGGAGTTCCTCAGGCCTGTCGTTACAGCGGAGTCAAGAACAGGCCATTCAAACCATCTGACATGCCATTTACTCGTGATGAGACAGTACGATTACAGTGGCTCAGAAAAGCCCTGCTGCGTGGCTTTTGTAAGCGCGAGTGGTTTTCTCGGGGTCGGCGGTGCACGTGAGATAGTGGGGCTGAGTGTTGGAACGAGTCTCGGGATTCTTTCCCTCTCTGAAGACATTGTTCGGTCTGTTAGCAAACAAGGCTGGGTTTTTTTTTTTTTTTGCTCAGGAATTTAGCTACCTGGAAGACCAGAATAAATGAATCTCTCCCGCTCCCTGGTGCGGTTAAAGAAGTCTTTCCAGTGTATTACCATGTGAATGTGTGGGGCTTTTCAGATGCTTTTCAGATGCCTGAGGCGTGCTGAGCGAGAGCTTTAGCGTACTGTACCGGCCCTGCAGGAGCCGCCGCCATCCAGCCACACAAAGAATGATGGATTAAGGCTTATGCTGCTCAGCGGGGCTTGTCTTTTTTATTCCTTTACCATTCACAACGCATCGACTCCGCCGTGTCGAAACACCGACGGTGCCGCACGGGGCTTTACATATGCAACGCTTATATTCTAAATCAATCTGTGCTCCAGTATAACAAATACTCGAAATGACAAATTTGTTCCAGGAAATCAAACATCAAGCAGAGACTTGAAATGTCTTTTTTGTTTCGATCACAAACCAACACTAAAATAACTCCACATCACGTCCAGAACGTGTTCCTCCGGAGGGCACTGATACACTAATAAAAGAAATGCTACTAAAGCGAGAAAAAAAAAAACCCACATACAACAAACTGTTCCCACATTTCAAGTTGGCGTCGAAACAAAGCAAGCGGAAGTTCACGTGTTCGCGATGGAGACGTTTTAGAGAGCAAATGGGCAAAAGGAACACTTTATAGACCGCTGAGAAATGTTCATGTCCCCAAACCTCAACTCACAAAACCTTCCAGCACAACGCACACGATTCATCCTTGGTGTCAGGCTCAACTCCTCTCACGTGTTTTCAGGTCTTTATTAGTGTCCTGATTTGCGGTTCTACGGCTCTGTATAAAAAATGGCCCCCTGAGTATTTTTTCTAGTATAATGAATCAATACTGAATTGAAACAGGAAGAAAATTTGAAAATTACGTTCGATAGAGTTCACGTAAAAAAATGTATTTCCGCAAATGTTGCGATGTTGCTGTGAATCCAGTGTTTGTTGATGCTATAAAGCTGTGAATAAAGGTGTAATAAGCGTGTTATAAATGCTGCGTTCCGGTGATCCCGTCGTCTCTTTGAAATTAAAAGACCTCCAAATGCTTTACAGTAACATTGACTTCCCTCCTGTGCAAACCATTTGCCTGAGTCCTACAGAGCGAGTAGTGTTATGCAGGATGCTTTCGTGATCGTAAATTATCGGCCAGGCGACGTGAAATGGTCGACTTCCTAGAGCGAGAGAGCGCGCTCCCGACGCCAGCTTCCTTTATTCACACTTCAGCCCTCTTTGATTGGCCGAATTTGTCGCCTTCTCTTTCAAGTGCATGGCCACCATATAAACCTGGAGCTCCCTCACACCTTTACCCACTTGATCCCACAGCGTCACCTCAGTGGGCCCGCCTATGTCTCAGGCTGCCCTGCTACTCACACACACACACACACACACACACACACACACACACACACACACACACACACACACACACACACACACACACAGACCCTCTAATGGTTCAATGAAATTGTGCATTGTTAGTAGTCGGAGGTCAGGTTTGGTTCATTCCAAAAACCCGCTTCCATGAGCTCGGGTTGCCAGATCAGCACTTTTTACACTCCGTCGCTGCACGGCAGCTGTTCGTGTTTCAGATTAAACACATACACACACACGTGCGTGCATGCGCCACTGTATACACTACAAACACAAGCAGACTGCATCGTCATTAAGTACTGATTTAATCGTGTTGCCCGATCCAAACAGATTTCCACACATTTTAATCAATAAAAGAACACTTAATTGTTTGTTTATTAATGAATTAATTAATTACAGGAGGAAATCTGAGCTGCACGTTTTTCATCTGAACACAACAGTCGAGTGTGAACGCAGTGCGCTCAGTTGTGGTTATAGTTATCTGAATAAACGTGCTTTTTATCTACATGTATAAGAGAATTAAAGGTACTTTTATCTCATGTATAAGAATTTAAAGGTACTTTTTATCTACATGTATAAGAGATTAAAGGTACTTTTTATCTGCATGTATAAGAGATTTAAAGGTACTTTTTATCTCATGTATAAGAGATTAAAGGTACTTTTATCTCATGTATAAGAGAATTAAAGGTACTTTTTATCTACATGTATAAGAGATTAAAGGTACTTTTTATCTGCATTATAAGAGATTAAAGGTACTTTTATCTCATGTATAAGAGATTAAAGTACTTTTTATCTGCATGTATAAGAGATTTAAAGGTACTTTTATCTACATGTATAAGAGAATTATTATTTAAAGGTACTTTTTATCTACATGTATAAGAGAATTAAAGGTACTTTTTATCTACATGTATAAGAGAATTAAAGGTACTTTTTATCTCATGTATAAGAGAATTAAAGGTACTTTTTATCTGCATTATAAGAGATTTAAAGGTACTTTTTATCTCATGTATAAGAGATTAAAGGTACTTTTATCTGCATTATAAGAGATTTAAAGGTACTTTTTATCTGCATGTATAAGAGAATTAAAGGTACTTTTTATCTGCATTATAAGAGATTTAAAGGTACTTTTTATCTACATGTATAAGAGAATTAAAGGTACTTTTATCTACATGTATAAGAGATTAAAGGTACTTTTATCTACATGTATAAGAGAATTAAAGGTACTTTTTCTCATGTTATTTTTTTTTTTTTTTAAGGTATTTTATCTCATTTATAAGAGAATTAAAGGTACTTTTTATCTACATGTATAAGAGAATTAAAGGTACTTTTTATCTACATGTATAAGAGAATTAAAGGTACTTTTTATCTGCATGTATAAGAGAATTAAAGGTACTTTTTATCTACATGTATAAGAGAATTAAAGGTACTTTTTATCTCATGTATAAGAGAATTAAAGGTACTTTTTTTTTTTTTTTTTATCTACATGTATAAGAGATTTAAAGGTACTTTTTATCTACATGTATAAGAGAATTAAAGGTACTTTTTATCTACATGTATAAGAGATTTAAAGGTACTTTTTATCTACATGTATAAGAGATTAAAGTATTTTTATCTCATTTATAAGAGAATTAAGGTACTTTTTATCTGCATGTATAAGAGATTTAAAGTACTTTTTATCTACATGTATAAGAGATTTAAAGTACTTTTTATCTGCATGTATAAGAGATTTAAAGGTACTTTTATCTGCATGTATAAGAGAATTAAAGGTACTTTTATCTACATGTATAAGAGATTAAAGGTACTTTTTATCTGCATGTATAAGAGATTAAAGGTACTTTTTATCTACATGTATAAGAGATTAAAGGTACTTTTTATCTGCATTTATAAGAGAATTAAAGGTACTTTTTATCTACATGTATAAGAGATTTAAAGGTACTTTTTATCTGCATTTATAAGAGATTAAAGGTACTTTTTATCTACATGTATAGAGATAAGTATTTTTCTGATTATAGAATTAAAGGTACTTTTTATCTACATGTATAGAGATTTAAAGGTACTTTTATCTGCATGTATAAGAGAATTAAAGTACTTTTTATCTGCATGTATAAGAGATTTAAAGGTACTTTTTATCTACATGTATAAGAGATTTAAAGGTACTTTTTATCTACATGTATAAGAGATTAAAGGTACTTTTTATCTGCATTTATAGAGAATTAAAGTACTTTTATCTACATGTATAAGAGAATTAAAGGTACTTTTTATCTGCATGTATAAGAGAATTAAAGGTACTTTTATCTACATGTATAAGAGATTTAAAGGTACTTTTTATCTGCATGTATAAGAGAATTAAAGTACTTTTTATCTACATGTATAAGAGAATTAAAGGTACTTTTTATCTACATGTATAAGAGAATTAAAGGTACTTTTTATCTACATGTATAAGAGAATTAAAGGTACTTTTATCTACATGTATAAGAGAATTAAAGGTACTTTTTATCTACATGTATAAGAGAATTAAAGGAAATGAGTGCTTTTCTTGTCTAAATATTTATTCCACGTTTAGCAGGTAAAGAAATCATGCTAAAACTAATGTAGCAACAAGAAGGAGGAAGATACCATTGTTATTACCGAAGAGGGAGAAAGGTTTATGCTAATGTACATTGGTGTCGGAGGATGGGAAGACTGGATATAGGAGCGTGGCTAGAAAATGGAGGATGGGTTCAGAGAGACAGTATGATGGAGACAGATAAGGAGAGATGGAGAGAAAGAAAGAAAAGAGCTACTTTCTTCCATTGAAAAGAAAAAAAACTAGTTGAGAGATGCAGCTTAGGTTCCCACACGTTCTCCAAACCTCTGTGTTTAGGTTGTATGATCATCTTCAGGAGCTTTAATAATGATAGGAATGTAGCGAGGACTTTTAAGAAAATGACAGTAGATACAGAACTGGAGTCTTTTTCCCCAAAGACCGACCCAAAAGCAAAGCATGAATGAAAGGAGGGTTGAATAAGAAACCCCCGCGCTTCCTCCCCCTCTGAGCTCTGAAGCCGTCTCAGCTTCTTTCATTAGCATTTGTTAATGAAGTCAAATGCTTTTGGTTTTGTTCGTGCTTGCATACAGTGCTGTGAAAAAGTATTCGCCCCCAAGATTTTCTCATTTAAATAAGCATCAATCTTTTAAATAAACAAGATTTTAAACAAAAAAGAGAAAGAAAAAAAATCACCTAAACAAAATATTAAACAAGAAAAAAAACAATTTTAAATCACCTTCACAAATTTTTTTACAAGAAATAAATATAAAAATCACCCAAACAAAATTGTAAACAACAAATAATAATCTAAATTCAGACGAACACATTTTTTGAGAATAATAAAAAAAAAAATAAATCACCCAAAAAAATTTGAAAAAACAAAAATTAAAAATAAAAATCACCCGAACAAAATTTACAAAAATAATAATAAAATTCAAACGAAAAAAATTGTTACATTTTTTTTTTTAAGTAATCACACATCTTACAACTAGAGTGCCATTGTTAATATAAGAGCATCATTACACATTCCTTAAATATATTAAGCGCTTTGTTCTAGTGTGTGTGTGTGTGTGTGTGTGTGTGTGTGTGTGTGTGTTATTTCTTGACAATTTATTAACTGTTATGCATCCTAAACAGGATTAACGATAAACTGATGGAAACTTTAGAATTACAGGGTTTTCCAACAGTGATAGATAGCTAGATAGCTAGATAGCTAGATAGATAGATAGATAGATAGATAGATAGATAGATAGATCGATCTTTCAGACTTTGTTAAATGGTTTGAACTAATCCACTCATTTCAGCTGTCTTGCTGCTCATCCTTCTTTCTTCATCTTGCACACATTAGTGTGTTAATAGAAATGGGGGTGGGGAGCAAATACTTATTCACAGCACTGTAAGTAGGTCTAAGGTTGTTTAAAACATTAGGTTTTATCGGCCCGCTTGTTTGAAAAGCCTTCTCCTGTTTACACAAAAGTGTGTTTGGGTTTTTTTTTTGTTGCTAAGAGCGAACAGCTGCCAAACCCTGTACTTATCGCTAGCACAGAGATTTAGCTTAACTAGCCGGCATGAAAAGCATCAAGGCTGAGACGGGAAACCAGGACGAGTGTTTCTGCTGCGATAGAAAGCTGTTCCACTGGTGTGTGTGTGTGTGTGTGTGTGTGTGTGTGTGTGTGTGTGTGTGTGTGTGTGTGTGTGCGTGTTCAGCTCCTGGTGTGTGCTCTTCTTGCCCATTTGGACTTTCTGTTCCTATTATAGTCGCAATCAATAAGTGAGACACGTGCAAACATCACAAGATCGCCCTCGAGTCTATTGATCAGCCATCAGTGAGATAACCTCGAGCTTTAATCCTACACAGCGTTCTGCTAAACCTCTCCTTCTTATCTCGCACACGAGCTAGGCCACGCCACACGCTTTCATCTGAGCCTGTGGAATTTCAGAGTTTTTTTTTTCTGGATAAAGAAAGAAAGAGAGATGACCAGACACAGAAAAAGAGAGAGAGAGGGGGGGGATTTATATGAAGGCCAAAGTGCAGATGTTTTCCCCACAAACAAGCACAATTTGAAGGTTTTGTAAAGTCGGTGTGAAATGCGGTGTGTGCGTGTGATTTGAACAGATAATCACAGAGCTTTGGGTCTGCTACTGATTACCTCCATATATATATACAGATATTTAAATATAAATGAAAGCGATCTCACAGTTCACAAAGCTGAATTACAGATAAACAAAAGTATAAATACCGTTTGAAATAGAACAAAACATTTTTTTTGTATTAAACCAATTGAAAGCAGCGAATACGGTATTAAAATTTGATAAAAATTCGGAATATATACGTGAAATTTGTAATGTTTGTATTTTTATAGATTCTCCCTCTGTTTCAATCTTCTTTCTTCTGCCATTGAGGAGGAAAAAAAAGAATCTTTAAATGCGCTTCACCCCGATGCGTCGTCATGTTCGATTTCTTTTTTTTTTTTGCCACATCGCTCACAATCCGTATAATAAACGTGACGCTTTTGATGTATAAACATGAACAGAATATTTCCTGTGATTTGACAAACAAAAATAAATCCTCGGGGGTGCCAATAATTAAGACGGGTATTAACAGCGTCGATCCTTTGAGACGGTGGGGTTTTGTGGTTGTAGGAGAGTCGGGATGAAGTGAAGGTCGCGTGTAGATCTTTTTGCTCCGTGTGACGTTTCACGTTAGAAACGTCTTCGAATGCGAGCGGAGCTCCGGAGAAGGAAGGAAAGAGGGCTTGCGTTCATGAGGAACGGATCGATCCCACGTGTGTCTGATGTGTGTACGATCTGATTTCAAAACACACACGGGTAAAGATGTGTGTGTGTGTGTGTGTGTGTGTGTGTGTGTGTTCCAGTATAAACCTATAAGTGTGCACAGGATTGCTCCCTCACTTTAACCTTGTTCTACAGACCTCCTCTACAGCTATTGATCCACACACAATTTTGAGTCCCTTCCCCCACACACACACACACACACACACACACACACACACACACACACACACACACACAGAAAGAAAGATCAGCCTACACAGCACCCAGTCCACTCACAGATGCTGCTGAGAGGTGACTTCCTGCCTGGAAGAGTGACTGATGAGACGGAGAAATGGAATTCAGAAAAACAGAGAAAAAAAAAAAAAGAGACCGGCGGGGGTGGAGGGGGGTCGGGAGAGACAGAAACCGAATAAGAAATAGAAAGAGAGAGAGAGAGAGAGAGAGAGAGAGAGAGAGAGAGAGAGAGAGAGAGAGAGAGAGAGAGAAAGAGAGGGGTGACCCTGAGAGATCTTCATCCCCTCCCTCCTGTTGATAACAATAACACAGGAGTAGGGCAGGGGCTCAATAGGATTAAGCAGCGGAGGTGGGGCTTTGTACAGTAGGGGCTTTTGAAACACACACACACACACACACACACACACAGGCATTTTTCGCATAGCACCCTCGGTCGTATTTGAATTCGACCCTCATTCACACCCTTCTGCAGAAAACCAGCCGTATTAAAGCGACGCTTCACGATCCTGCAACGGTTCCTTCGAGAAATCGACTAATGGCACCTCGTGGGCCGTGCGAGTGCATCACAATCCCGCCAAATGGATGCGAGAAAAACAATAGACGCAGCACACTTCGCGCCTCCGAGTCCCGACGTGACGATATCGCCACGTCAGATCCCTACGACGGAACACGTGTGGGACGATTAGCATAAAACTAACACCGGAGAAACCCGGGAACGCTTTTTATATCAGGTCCTATAAGGATTTTAGGGACGCGCTCTCGAGACGGGCCGAACGTACGGAAGTCTCACGATACGGTCCGCTGAAACACTTCGATATATAAATATATGTATCGAGCATAAAAAACTAAACGTTCGATACCGAATAACGATCGCTTTTTTTTTTTTTTTTTGGTTAATTCTTCGTTTTGTTTGGGTTTTTATTTCGTTGAAGTTCCTGTGGTTTTCACTCTGGAGCTCGGCAAATGTTACGACGCTGGTTTTATGATCAGCTGAGGAGGAGTTGAAGTCAAAGTGATAAAACTCGGGCGGAATGAGGGGTGAAGTTTGGGCTACAGTAGTAAGGAGGGTGTGTGTGTGTGTGTGTGTGTGTGTGTGTGTGTGTGTGTGTGTGTGTGTGTCAGGGTTTTTTTAACCAGATGAGCACCAGGTCCTGCTGACCCCCGCTCCTCATTCCTCATTGCATGAACAAAGCTGCACTGAAAACCTTTTCCAGATGGGATGCAGCCTGCATACCACACAGCCAACACACACACACGCACGCACGCACGCACGCACACACACACGCACACACAAAAATAAACACCTAACGTCACGTGTGCTGAATCAGGAAACACAACAATCACCCAGAGACCTCACTCACGTTATTACAGCGCAGACGTTTCCTCAACTCTCTTCATCATTAATGCAGAAGCAGCTGTTTACATTTCCTCTGTTATGTAATACCCTCTCCCCCCCCCCCCCCCCCCCCACACACACACACAGTACCAGGCCTGTACAAGCTTATCATAACTGTAAGTGGGAACAAAATGATATCTACGTTTATATCACGTGATCTATCCAATGCAACACTACAAAAAACTGAAATCTCCACATTGCGCCTTTTATCATAACACACACACACACACACACACACACACACACACACCTTTAACCACCATACACCTAAACACACACACACACTTTAAGTATTCAGCACTTTTTTTTTAAACCTTGAACTAGAATGAACACACCATCCAGTGTTAAGATGAAAAACAGGAGCCATGAGCAGATCTCACTGGCTTTTTTTTTTTGTTTTTTTTTTATTCGTTCCATTTCGCTCACCTTCCCATGAATCCATCTCATGTCTCTCCTCCCATTCAGTCATAAGTGTATCCTCGTCGGGAAGGGCTTAGGCCTCATGACGCTCTCTCCCACACACCACTCTCTCTGTGTCCTTCTTCTTGTCTTTCTCTCTCCTGCTCTCCTCTCGACTCCTTCTGGCTCTGATCCTCCTCCTCCCTCTCGAGCCTGCTGGTCACTTTCAGCCTGGTCACATGACCACCGAGTTCAGGCCCCAGGGGTCACAGCGTGGCCAGAGGGCCAATGACGTTGTGGGGGGTTATCTGAGTGGAACTGATAGCCCTACCCCCCCCCTCCCTCCACCTCCCTGCTGAGGAACAATACAGGCCTCCTCCCTTTTCTTTTCTCTTGTGAAGTGCACATGCAGGCGGAGGTGAAACCCTGACGCCAAAGGATCCCTCGATCGCACCGATGCCCACGTCATCATAATTATAACTCATTTCTTAGCCTCAGCGGCGTGCTAGAAGGGTCACATTTTGCTAATTACCACCATCACCACCACCACCACCACCACCCTCCTCCTACTCGTCCTCCTCCCTACCGAGCCACATAAGAAGCTTTTCACATTCAAATGCAACAGGAGAGTCAGAGAGGGGAGGAGGAAGAGGAGGAGGAGGAGGAAGAGGAGGAGGAGGAAAGGAGCTGAGCTGGACTTTGTCATGTAGAGGTGGAGAAGAAGGGAGGGGTGTGTGTGTGTGTGTGTGTGTGTGTGTGTGTGTGTGTGTGTGTGTGGAGTAAGACTATGAATGAAGGCAGCAGAGGTTCAAGTTTCTGCTGCAGCTGTCCTCCCGTGCCTGAGCTTGGACCTCCAGCTTCCTCCAGCTTCGCCTGACACCCGAGATGAGCGCGTTTAATTACCGCACGGGCCTCGGGCAAGCTGTGCCCGAGCTGTGCTGCAACAACAACAACAACAACAACAACAACAACAACAACAACACTGCTCACACTGAGCAAACGTTAAAAAAAAATCTTAGAAAATGTGTGAGACAAAAAGTTGAATCATAAACTAAAAACATTGTATCCTAATACAAGTCAAACCCGGGACTGATATTTATTTTCTGGCAGTTATTTCACTCCCCTGCTACATTTCATCTATTCCAGCATTTAACTAACATCTGAAAAGAGTCGGTATTCAAAATAACGTTTATCTATCGCATGGCACTTTCGTTCGACTCGAACACCCTTCGTAATAATAATTCATGTCATCATAATAATCACTAAATAATTTATTTACTTTAGGTACTTTAGGTACTGTTAAAATCATGACCTACTTTAGGAGATACGTCCATAATACATTCATAGCATTTGGAAGACACTCTTATCCAAAGCGACTTACAACGGAGCAGTTGAGGACTAAGGGCCTTGCTCAAGGGCCCCGCAAATGCAGCTTGGTGGTGCTTTAACCACTGAGCTACCACCTCCTCGACAAGTCTTTGTGTCTCCTGCAACATTTCTCCCGCCGATGTCTCATTGTTTAAAGTTCTTACGATACAACATTTTTATTTTTTTATGCATCACGGGTGTCGAATCATCGCATCTCTGTCCAACTTTCGGTTCATATGGAAGTCAAAACTACGTAATGGTATTTAAAATCAAGAGTCATCTCCAAAGCTTTGGAATTTACTTCACTCTCTGAAAACGATTCGCCTTGCGTTCACACTCAACCGATTTAAAAACGGAATGAAAGCCGCTTTAGTGAGGAAATATCCACACTGATCGTTTTTTTACGTGACTAAATGCAGTGCCAACCTCAAATTCTTCCAAAAAGTCTAATGGCAAAACTTCAGCACCATGGACGAGGGTTTTAAAAGACATGCTGTAGCCCTTGCGATATTTCTGACATTCTTTAAAAATTGTAATCTTGCTATTAGAGCGAGATGTTGATGTTGTTCTTAAAACAGATTTTTAAAGCTTTTTACCCCGAAGGGTTATGATCAGCTGAGAAAAATTTGGTGCCTGAATGGTGGAATTCTTGTTAAAATCAGGACCAGCTTTCTAAATTCCAGCAGCTTCTGACATGTTTGAGAGTTATCTTCTAGATCTTTATTGTCTCATTACTCCTGAATAACTTCTAGCTTTTACTACAGCTTTAAAGAAATATGCAAAATGAAAGCCAAATACCTTAAAAAAGATGTGTGTGGGTGTGTGTTGGATTCTAATAATAATAATAATAATAACTTCACATCTCTGTACTGATATTGAAGACACTTCATAAAGTGGCCACTAGGTGGAGTAAAGCGTCATTCCATGCTGTGCATTTGCTATGCAACCAAAAGTATTGGGACACGCGAATTTTCAAGCCATGCGGTTTACCCACAAAATTCCATTGTCCATTGAAATTTTCCCTTTGCTTTAACTATGAGAGCAAAAAAAACCCTGTTCTGGCATGATCTTAATCGCTTTATGATGTGTGATTGGCGATCTCTATAAAGGCTTATTCACAAGGGCCGATCAAATGGCGCAGGTTTTTCACGTGCTGCTAATGTGGCGATCGTGTGAAAAAGACAATACATTAGTAACGTGTGCACCATGAGGTGGGAAGCAGCGAAATCATTTCAACACCTCCAAACGTATCCGAGATTTAAAAGTAATTCACGTTCCATGCATACGAGCGGTTTTAAAAGTTTGCTAGCGCTGAGAAAGAGCCGGACGATCAGAGACGTTTCGCAAACAGCACCTCAGTGAGAATCATGAAGAAATATCGAGCGGAATAATGGAGTTCATTTGGCCTGATCATCAGCCGCTGTCTGATGTGGAAGACGAAGGATTCGTGTTATGTCGCTTGCCGATAACAGAGTCGTCCAATTCTGACATTTTGTCTTCTTTTTATTTTAATACACACTGTTGTAGAACTCTGTAATCGGGGATCAGAACCGGTATCGGATCGCCGCTGTGACGTCGGTGTGCTGCTCGTCTTTGAGACGTGGAGGTTAAAGGCGTCTCCACACTGCGCTTTAACTCCCCCCGGTGTTGTGTGAAATGACTTTCGGGATAATTAGCATGTGGGGTAATTAATCTTATTAGAATATTAACCCTGAGAGACCGATGGGAGCATGCAGAGAACTAATGAAGGTTACAAGACAAGTGTGTGTGTGTGTGTGTGTGTGTGTGTGTGTGTGTGTGTGTGTGTGTGTGTGTGTGTGTAGATAAACAACGATGTTAAACAAGCTCGACCTTGGTGTGCAGTCTGTAAAGAACGATCAAACCTGCATGGAGAAGGAATGAGGCGGTGTGAAGTGGATGTATGTCACCCTTGACCTTGTATATCCGCCCCCCCGTTGCCCCCCTGTTGCCCCCCTTTGCCCTGCACACTGTGGCAAGGATGAATGGCGTAATCAGGCGTTTTGACCTCAGGGTCAAAGATGACAGAAGAACACAGTGTTTCCTGTGCATGTGTGTGTGTGTGTGTGTGTGTGTGTGTGTGTTTGTGTGTGTGTGTGTGTGTGTGTGTTCAGGGTCACCTCTGGGTTATCTGTTCATGTCACTGAGCACATCAGCATCGTGTTTTGTGTAGAGATGATCAAACACACACTGATGTAATGCGCACAATTACAAGACACACCTCTCTCTCTCACACACACACACACACACACACACACACACACACACATACACAAGTGTATGTATCACAATGTGATTTAATTGAGATATAAATACACACATATATATATATATATGAGAGAGAGAAAGAGAAAGAGAGAGAGCAAAGGAAAAGAAAGAAAGAGACCAAAGAAAGAGAAAAAGAGAAAGACGCAAAAAGAAAAACCAGAGTGTTTGAAAGAGTGAGAGAGAGAGGGAGGGAGTGGGAGAGAGAGAGAGAGGGGGGGGGGGAGGTTGAGATGGTTGGATGAGAGGTAAAAACATCACTTGTGTTATTATTAAGAAGATTTTCCTCCTGAGATTAAAGTGAGAATTCAGTTTAGAATGAATGACACGTTTCTTCCTGTGTGGTGTGTTACAGCGCCCACTAGAGGACACACTCACCTCACATACAATACTACTTTCGGCTTCTCCCATTAGGGGGCGCCACAGCGGATCCTCCGTCTCCATCCCCCCCTGTCCTCTACATCTGCCTCTTTCAACCCAACTACCTGCATGTCTTCCCTCACCACATCTATAAACCTCCTCCTTGGTCTTCCTCTTTTCCTCCTTCATGGTGTCTCCATCCTCAGCATTCTCCTACTGATATACCCCATGTCCCTCCTCTGCACATGTCCAAACCATCTCAATCTCACCTCCCTCACCTTGTCACCAAAACGTCCTACATGCGCTGTCCCTCTAATAAACTCATTTCTAATCCTGTCCATCGTCGTCACTCCCAACGAATATCTCAACATCTTCAGCTCTGCTACCTCCAGCTCCACCTCCTGTCTTTTACTCTTTTACTACCTGCTCAAGCTTGGTGGTGGTAGGATTTGTCCAACATCTTAACCCCTTAAATACTTCAGATGTATAGAAAAGAGAAAGAGGATAAAAAGAGTATAGAAGCATAAAAAAGTGAATGAGTGAGTAAATGAATGACTGAGTGGATTAATGAGTACGTAAAGAGACACACTTGGATGAGTCAGATAATAACAGAGAGAAAGAAAGAAGGTGGCAAAGAGAGAGAGAGAGAAAGAGAGAGAGAGAGAGAGAATAAGATTGCCTGTATCTTCATCTCGTTTCTTTCTTTTCTTCCGTTTGTTTTGACTTTGGCAGTATGGATGTCCTCTTACTCGTCACCCCAGTGAAGCATTTTAAATCACAGGGATACATGATCACACTGCACTGCCACGACGTGAACAGCAGAGGGCAGCAGAAACACACCGGAGAAAACCTCAGTGTCCCTGCTCACAGGGTTTAGGAGAAAAAATAAAAATAAAAAGAAGACATCTGGTTCCACAGATGTTTCTTCATTATCACGAGTAGCAAATGGCCCAATAGTGTTCACAGAGTAGAAATAAAACAGACATAAGCTCAATTGTTCTAAGCTCAGTGTCATAAATAGTCTGTTTAACGCTCTCACGCTCGGTGCCTTCAGAATCACTCTTTAATCATATGAACAGCTTTGTATTCTTTCTGATCTCTGACAAACAATCGTTCATCCCGTTTACACTGGTGATGCGAGTTTTATCCATCCGAGTCGACGAGAAAAAAAAAAAAGGCAAGTGCTGCAAGTTTCCACAAAACCGCCAGAAACCAGTGTGTGACAGTTAAAGGAAGAACAGGGAGTGTCACACCCCTACACACACACACACACACACACAACACAACACACACACCACCACACACACACACACACACACACACACACACTCGGACTGAGGAGTCAGAACTAAACATGAAAGCTGCAAAGTGCTAAAAGCAGCCGGGATAAATAATACACTCAGCAAGTGACAACGAGAAAAAAGGGGGTAAAAAAACAAGCGTGGAATGAAGTACAGCTTTCGGTTCAGTCATGTGAATGCCTGTCATCATTTCCCTGTCAGCTGTGTGTGTGTGTGTGTGTGTGTGTGTGTGTGTGTGTGTGTGTGTGTGTGTGTATTCATCATCATAAGAAGAACAGGGAAGTACCAAAAAAAAAAAAAAACCCCACCAAAAAAACACCACATAACCGTCTGAATAAACGTGACTCGACCGAGGAGCAGAAAACAAGTCGCACATGAATCAGCTAAAACTCATCCAGCGACCTTTGGGATCATCATCCTTAAAAAAAAAAAAAATAAAAAAATAAAATGCCCTGAGTCACTGTTAGGTGGCGGCCTGAACTCTGGACCTCGGTGTCTAATGATTTAAAGCGAGCAGCTCCGTGGGTCTGATCTCTGCCTCGCGCTCTATTTTCATTCCAGCGAGCGGAGAGAGAGAAAGGGCCCTGGGGTCCATCGCTATAAATCTGCCACTGTGGAGAGCTTTAAACTTCTACGCACACACGCTGAGACGCATCCGAATTCACAGAAATACGTCGCTGCCACTTCTGGGATTAGTCATGAGTGCCTTTTCCTCCTAAATGCTTCTGCAGCAATATATAATGTGTGTGTATGAGACTTCGCCTGCTATAATGCAGTTGTTCCTCACACGATTGTATAAAATCTCTCTTGAAATGTTCCTCTCACTTCAACTTGGAGACCCGAGACAATGAGCCTGTGCACCAAGCAAACTCCATGAACATATACGAGATGGGTTGGATCTCTGAGAGCTCTGAGACGTGAATAATGTGAACGCTGACTGCACCCCCAGGTCTCCTCACCTCATCTACATCACTACCTGGTTTTACTATCACCCATGTGGCGGAATGAATCTCACACACTCCTCAAGCACACTTAGTGCTCCAAGGAAGGAACAGTGGTGAACCTGCAACAGGGTCGTGGTCCTTCTGGTCTGATCCAGCAGAAGAGCTCCTGGAGCTCACACTGCTGAAGAAGTTCATGTTGATGCACGATGGGTCACGACTGCTTTGGCAGCAAAAGGAGACCAACACAATATGAGGCAGGTGGTGATAATGTTCTGGCTGATTGGTGTAAACTTTCGAATAAGTTGCTGTGGTGGAGGTGAAACGCTGTTCAGCTCGGCGAGCTCGTGATCTAAATGGCGAGCGGCACTTCCGGTTCGAGAGCGGCGTTTGTGCCGATCTGGTCAGCTGCACGCCGTATCCTCATTTCACCTCCGTTAGAAATTCTGAAGAAAGAGAAGTGCACATGATGCGGATCAGGTCACCGTGTTTGGTTCCATTCGCAGGATTTGACACGTATGCTCTGGTGTTTTATGAGTTAGATCTGGCGTCCTGTGCTCGAACAGCTTTGCCCTCGGAAGAGATTATTGTTTTTTTTTATCACTGAGGAATGAAAATGTAAATGAGTCACATGATAATACGCTTCCTGTTGTACCACAGGTGCTCCTCTTTATCTTGGCAGGCTTTCCAGAGCACTGCTGCCAGAGCGTCAGCCGGGGCACGCGTCTCTTTCCGGAACGCTGGTGTTTTTACGATGAACGGAATCGAACACGCTCCGATTCGTCATCGCACATCTGACTCGTTTAGACGAGAGTGGATTGTGAGCTCGATGTCGATGCCGTCATTTTTGCTGGTTAATTTGACAGAGAAACTGTGATGGGGAGACGAGGAAAAATTGTTGCGCCACGTTAACGTTGTCTAAATGATCGTTAGCACGAGCGCGTTAGCGGGGTCGCGGAGTTCGGTTCCTCTTTGCTTACTGCTGAGAATGATGGACACTAATGAATCATTATGTCGGTTTGGTTTATTTTCCTGGGTTAAACGAGAGAGGGAATAGTGGAAAGTCTTGTCTTTCTTCGGTCGAAATATGAGCGTTAAAACATCACACTCCTCCCTTTCGTACACAGAACTCGGTTCTCGGGGGCAGTGAGGTTTCTTGCTCAAGCTTCCAGTCTCTGATGCCTAAAGGCTCAGGCTGGGAAGTGGTTAAGAGGTTGTACTGCTGATCATTCGAACGTTGCAGGTTCAAATCCCAGCGCCACCAAGTTTCCCCTTGAGCACAGCCCTTAACCTTTAATGCAGTTCAGTTAAAGTAGAGATTCACTCTATAAAATGTGACTCCAGTAAAAGTACAAAAGTTTTTGCCTTCAAATGAACTTAAATATCCAAAGTAGTGATTTATTATAACTATAATGTTCCTGTTATCATTTTTATCACAAGACTCTTCACTTAATCACCTCAGTTGATGTGTAAAGACTCGAATGTGACTCTCAGCACACTGATCTATTAATAGAATGATATTAATGACTCAAACACTGATTGATTTCTATTACAATCATCATGAACCCAAAACCTTCTTTTCAACTACTTCAATAAAAACGTGTAAACGAGGTCACGTGTGTTGTGGCGAGTTCGAGTCGGGAGTTTCTTCATCATTTATTTCTCTCTAAATCTTCTGCTTGATGTTGAACTGATGCTGAACTGTATGTTGGTGATCAGTAGATACACAAAGCGCCGATCAGAACACGTGTAAAACAGAGCGTGCGCTCGATCCTGATTGGTGACTCGCTGCGTGTTTCACCAGTTACGTTTTTATCCTCGTAAATAAAAAGGAACGACTGATTTCACTAAATGTAGTAAAAAGTAAGAAATTAGATTTTGAAAATGGAAACACTTCAGTAAAGTACAGATACGTGACAAAGCGACTGACGTACAGTAACGAATTACATTTACTTCATTACCGTCCACCACTTTAAATAAAATATTTGAAATGTAAACAGCCTGGGACTTGAACTCGTTCTGGTCTTCGGCTCGGCTGGTGTTGAAGATTCAGAGGGGGTTAGGGGTTAAGAACGGTGCCTCTCTGTGCTGTGCAGTGCAGCAGAAACTGCTTTGAGACTTTGGTTAATCTTTCATGGACGACTCTTCGGTGTGATCATCAAACTCGTACGTTTTTACACGCGATTGTATATGGAGCACAAATAAACAGCATGATATTCCTGGATCGTGTTATCAGAGCAGTGATGTTCTCCACTGTACCTCCAAGAGAAACAACTCTAATAATAATAAAGTCATAACAGACTGCAATTAAAAGTCTAGTTGTGCATTTTTTAATTACCTCGTGGCAAAAAGCTGAGCGGAACAAGTCTGTGCTCCTACACGAGGCCTCAAATGTGAAACGGTGTTCGACCTGCTCTCAGTCTGGATGTGACCGTTGACATTTCCTCAAAAGAACAACGGCTGGGGAAAATGGCTGCTGCGGCGCTAATAAGAGCGCGATTGATGTGTGTGCGCTTTGCATAAAGCGTTTTCTCTTCTGAGAGACACGGCTTTGGGCAGATCAGAAGAGATCAAGAGCTCTATATACTGGCGGTGACCTCAATACAAACCGCCGGCAATCTTTCTCTTTCCCCCTCATCATCGTCTGTCCTCGCGCCCTCCCCGCACCCCATCCTCTCGTTCCCTCTCCTCCTTTTCCTGTCCAGCCCTCTTCTACTTGCTCCAAAACTGTCGGATCGCGTTAGTGCATTTCACGCTCGCCGCCCGCGGTAAAAACAGCCGTGAACATCGCCGCGCGCCGCAATTCTCCTGCTCCACTTCCTTCTCTGTGCACAATGTTAAAAACCCCTCGCTAGTTTATTCATGACGCAGGCACCGGCCCTGGTAAAGGCCACACGAGTGAAGTAAACAGAAGAGGGCGAATGATGAAGGCCTGTGTTTTGACTTTTTTTTTTTTTTTTTCCTTTTTAGCCGTCAGCAGTTCAGCCTTGATTAGAGCACAGTAGCAGTGAAGAAGTGAGATCAGAAATGCTAATGCGGGCCGCTCGGACCGGATAATGGACTCCGTTGTGTCCTTCTGTAATAAACCCGGCGGTGTTTGGGTGTAATTGTGTAGCGGCTGAACAAAACCCACTACATGGTTCCATTTCGATTTGACCTTTTCGTTTAATATGAATGAAAGTCAGAGCAGGAATGTTCTCGGGATTTGGATATTTGTAAAGTATTTTTTTATAGCTGAAATTTCTCCTGCGTTCACATTTATGTAACTCCTCCCTCCGAGTGTTGAACAGATGCTCCACGATATTCATTTGTTTAGGAATAAAATTACGACATTATAAAATATATGCAGTGAAGTAAGTTACACTGAAGATCCCTTCATTATGCAACCTGATAGTGGGTGGGATTTGATGAGCAGCAAGTGAACATTTTGTCCTCAAAGTTTGACATGTAGTGACGTCTAGACGTCTGGGTCTGAGCGTCTCCAAAACGACAGCTCTTGTGGGATGTTCCCGGTCTGCGGTGCTCAGTATCTTTCAAAAGTTCTCCAGGGAAGGAACAGTGGTGAATCGGCGACAGGGTCGTGGGCGGCCGAGGTTCGTAAGATTAGAAACTCATTGATTGTACGGCATCTATACGTGATATAGAACTTCATGTGAATATTTGATTTTACATTTCATATTTTTTATTTTACTTGCAACCCAACAATTTCCCTGTGGGTTCAATAAAGTATTCCGATGATGATTTGGCTTGAAGGCTCGAGTTTCCTTTGAACTGTGGATCAACTGCGTAATTCCAGACATCGCTTTCGCATAGAGCTTTGTGAAAGAGTCATCGTTTATCTGCCTATTTTAAACCATCAGCCCCATCACTCAGTGAAGTCGCTGCCCGCCTGCGGACCTGCAAACGGCCTGGCGTTCTCGCATAAACATTTTTTGGCCGTGCAGCCGAACATGAAACGTGCGATTTCCACAATGTTCTCACTGCAGGCAATTGACATGACCTGCTACTCGAAATAGGAAGTAGTGTGAAAGTTTAATCTGGCATGCAGCTCTCAGAGGAGAACTGTACCATGGTCTGGTTTGAAGAAAACCCCAGATCACCACAAGGATTAGTTCCCTGAGTTCAACTTAGGATCAAAAAGCCCAGAATCATAAAATATAACCAGTCTTAATCTAAACAGCATCAATGTTTATTTACACCACAGTCACTGGGTGGCATTTGCAGGAATAATTTTGGAGGCGTGGCCAAGATGGTAAACCAGAATTTGTCCAAATATCTGTCTTATGAAGTTCATAGGGAGGTTTGTTCTGGTTTGGGAAATAACTCAAAATTGCTCATAATTGCAATAAAACTGCAATAAAACAATAAAACTTATAATTGCATGGAGCATCTCCGTAAGCTGTGGCTTTACAATTCCCTTAGAACTTAGAGATCCAACCATGTTCCAGCATGATGATGCCACCAGGAGCACAGAGTACAATATGATCGTTGGCGTGGAGGAACTTCAGTGCCCTGCACAGTGCCCTGACCTCCTTAACTGAAACTGGCACCTCCTCAAACATCACATCACTCCTGTCTGCTCTCACTAAAGCTCTTGTAAAGGAATGAAACCCGACTCTCTACAGTCCATCCAAAATCTAGTGGAAAACCTCACCGCACCACAACATGGAATAAATCTTCGAGTCATGAGTTTAATTTTTTTAAATGAGATAAACTACAGCGTCAGATACCTTCTACAATATTTCTAGTAGACCCACAAACCTTAACGCACTTCATGTGTATTCAAACCTGAACAAATGCGTCATAAATTCATCACTTAACAGCTGTGCGATGTCCAAAATTCTCCTGAAGCCCTTCAATCACCCTGGTGCTGTATAGAAACCCCCGCCAAAAAATTCAACATCAGTGTACACGTCTAACTGTGCGATATTTTTGTCACCCAGAAGTAAAAATACTCATCCAAAGTGCTTCTTTAGATGCTTTAGTCCTCTTTTAAACCCATGAGGGTTTCCTCAATTTTCACATTAAGGGTCACCATCAATCTGATTCAACAATGGAGAGAAAAAAAAAAAGAATGAAAGAAAGAAAGGAATAAAAAAGGGCGTTGTGAAGCATCTCTTTTCATGTCTGCTCTTGCAGCGTAGAGCTTTGATCCAGAAGAGGAGGGGTAGGAGCTCTGCCTCTCTGATCTGGCCTGCTAAATGACAGGCTGGATGTCTAAGGCTGAGGGTGGAGCGCTAATGACACCGCGCTCGTGCGCCCGACGTGACTATTAGAGACCCGCTGGTGCTGGCGAGCGTTCCACACCGAGCCTGTTATTAGGAACAGAGGCATCCTGTAATCACAACATGGCCTTAGCTGCTTCTGACCTTTTTCTAAAGTGGCGCAGAACGCCGCACGCTGAGCTTTGCCCAGATCAAATCCTGTGTGGAGACATGAAGATGCATTTTGCTCGGCAAAATCACGTTAACCCGACAACCGGTTCCTAAAAGGCTACAGATTTACTATATTAAATAGAGGGATGACTGAAGGGATAAAGAGTGGATGAATGAATGGATGGAGGAATATACCAATTGGACTGATGAATGGATTATATAACATTGATGAAAAAATTGGACTGGATAATCGAATTAAAGTGGTTGATAGACAGATATATGGATAGATGGGCAATTAGTTAGGAAGAAAAAAAGAACAAATAATGGATACATTTTTGGATGTATACAGAAAAATGGATGTATAGAAAGAAAGATGGATTAAAAGATGGGTGGATGGGTAAATGGATAGATAAAAGGTTGCATTTGGATGTATGGATGGATGAAAGGATGGATGGATGGATGGATTACCAGAAAGATGTACAAAGATGTCTGGATAAAAAAAATGGATAGACTGAATGGATGACTGGATTAAGCTGATGAATCAATGATGGATAATTGGGTGGAAGAATGGATGGATGGAAAGATGGACAGGATGGATGGATGGATGGATGGATAGTTTGAACTGATAAATCAATGACTGACGGATGGATGGACAGATGGACTGGATGGATGATTGGAGTGCAAAAGGATCTCTCTAACAAGACTTTCATTCCTATATGCATTTATACAACTGAAGTTGAGGGTTTTGGGGCATTGCTCAAGGGTCCAGCAGTGGTGGTTTGGTGGTGTTGGGATTTGAACTCATGACCTTCTTGTGCCTGAATATCCATTCGTCTATAATTTGGCATGCTCTCAAAGACTCTCTCCTCCATCTCCACTAGCCAAACATAAGTGTCTCTGAGTTCACGTGTGTGGAAGAAGGTGGATAGCGCTTTCTTCTGATGCACTTTGGAATGCAGCAGGAGCAGCAAAAAGGGTGTGGTTGTCTGGATTCATGGGGTCTCAAATGAACAGGTATCTGCCTACGCCTTTCCACCTGGAAGTGATGGAATGATATCACCCAGATGAGGATGGGTTTCCCTTTTGTGTGTGGTTCCTCTCAAGGTTTCTCCCTCATTCATCTAAGGGAGTTTCTCCTTAGATCTTAGCCACAGTCTCCCCATGGCTGCTCATTAGAGATAAATACACATCACTCACGTTAATTCTTAAGTTCTGTAAAGCTGCTTTGAGACAATGTCCATTGTGAAAAGCACTATAGAAATAAACTTGAACATGATAGAAGAAAGCTTGCAGGTGGGTGGGTAATAAAAGAGGACCAAAGCGTAAAGAAATTTGAAAACAGTCGGATGCAACAACATAGTGAACTCTTTCGGTTGTGTAATAAATAATGCGTTGGTGTCATTCCTTTCTCATTCCTCACTGCGCTGGAACGCAGAAAAACCTCCTACTGCATAATCAGGTCTACCTGTCTGGACGAAGGTGTGGGTTTTCTGTGTGTGTGAGGTGAAGTATCTCCCGGGATTTTCGCGAGAGTCATACAGTAGTCATGCAGACAAGCTTGTTTGAAATCAAACCTTCAGGAGGAGAGCAGTTTTGTGCAGACGAACTGCGATTGCACCGAGAGCTTCTGATGCTGCAGCTTAGCTTGTATGAATTCACGATCTCTTTTTTAAATATTTAAACATGCTCTTTAAAACCTCTCGTCAGAAAATGAAGGCAGTACACAATACACCCCGAGGACTGCCAAAAAACTGAGTGGCACATGAGACACCAGCGCCGGCCACGTGGGAGTGAGAGCTAATGAAACACTCAAGAAGCCGGCGATCATTAATATTTATTAAATCACATGCTCAGGAAGATGCAGAATGGGCAAGAGATTTGATTTGAGTGTTTTATTTATATTAATACAACAGTAACAGGGCTTTTGTTCATCGAGTTATAAGTCATTCATTACATTACATTTATAAGCAATAAATCATTGAGGTCAATAAAAATACATGTATTGGATTTTTTATGTGTTTTCGGTCATTTAGTGTCTCAATCCGTCAGGTATTGGTCATTTTGTTCATTTGTAATTAAATTTAGTTATTTAGTTCACTGGTCATTGATCAGGCAATCATTTAGTGCATTGATCATGTAGTTATTGGTTATTTATGGCATCAATCATTCAGTTATTGGTCATTTAGTGCATTATTGGTTATTTTTGGCATCAATCATTCAGTTATTGGTCATTTAGTGCATTGATCATGTAGTTATTGGTTATTTATGGCATCAATCATTCAGTTATTGGTCATTTAGTGCATTGATCATTCAGTTATTGGTCATTTAGTGCATTGATCATTAAAGTTATTGGTCATTTAATGCACTGATAATTCAGTCATTGAGCAGTCCATCATATTGCCAAATAATCATGTAGGGTATTTATTGCATTGTTTTTAGGTTGTATAGTACAGAATTAATACAGAAAATGCTCTAACTAAAGATTTAAGCCCTATTCAGACAGTTATGTGGAATTTTGGTACGTTTTTTAAAAACATTTATGCCTCAATTTTAAACTTCCTGTAATTTCGGCTTAAATCAGGCAAATAAAGATCAAACCCACCGTCTGGAAGGACGTTACAGCTTCCTGTGACCTGAATCTAGAGCTAAAAGATTTGGGCTACAAATACAATGTCATTTGTCACTAAAGCACGATTTGAAGCTGTCGAATTTCCCAGACATTTTGTTACCACACCAAACCTGGATGTTCACAAACACAACATTTCGGGAATACATTTCTCATTACCCGGTGTTATAAATGATAACTACATCTTTTATTAAATACTTGACCATTTCCTGAATGGGTACCGGTTTGCAAATTGCAGTCATCAGATTAATCGGCACGGCAGACGTGCGTCGTCTGCGCCAAATGTTCAACTTTTTTTATCGGAGACTTTTCCGAGTCGGCGCGAAGTTCTGAACTGCGGCTTTCGATGATGCGTTCAAACGAGCCGCTGATGTAACCCGAGCGTGCGCGGAAACGACTATAAGCTTCTCGGGTTCCTGATATGGTGTTGTACGTCTGTGAGACACGTCGATGGTGGTGCTCTTATCAGTGCGTGTCCTCTGAGGTTCGGCGGCCTGTTGGAACCTGTGTGCAGTGATAGAGCAGGTATGCGACTCCGCAGGTATGCACCCTGTATGGGTAACGCGATAACAAGAAACCACGGACGGGATTTATGAGAGCGTAATTTATACGAATTTCAAGAATTGTTATTCAATGATTATATGCAAATCAGTAGCCAGGAGAATCCAGGAAAACAAGATTGGGATTCTCGTGGCCTGTAAAGGCTTTTCTTTACTAATGTCATGTTTATGACTCATTGTTGGTATGGATGTGTACATTTGATGGCACTGAATCTTCATGTTATCGAAACAATGCTCCAATCAGAAGCTCATAATGTCATAAGAAATCCTTAGCGATTCACTGCTAACTCTCTGTGGATATTTTTCGAAGTCTCGTTTCCGGGATCGAGAATCCGTTAGTTTGTTATGCGGTGCATGTTTGTTGTCTTGTGCTTAATCTGATTAAGTTATAAAATCAGCAAAAAGTGAATCCATTCGTTAATCGTGTTGTCGAGCGTTTATACTCGTTCTGTTTTTGTTTTTTTAGCTCTCTCCTCTTCCAAATCCGAAACCAAACTAGGTCCAAATAGCGTGTTTGCGTTCTGACCCATGATGGATGATGAATATGCGCATATTTAATGAGCGATGCCTCATTTACCTCCGCATTGTAATGAACAAGGATTTGGATCGTACGCTGACATCCCCCACCAACACCACCCCAATCCCCACCCCCACCCCCACATACCCCCGGGCACAGCTTGACCCCTTTCCATACATTAATCCCAAGTCTACAATCCCGTACACTCGGTGCTCATAGCATCTGACAAGCCAACACGCTGTCCAACCTTATATGCCAGGAATAACTCGGCGTTACGAGGCGAACCGCTAAGTGAAGGGGAAAGAAAAACAAAACGGAATTAGGCCACAGCTGTTTAGGACTGTAGGCAAAAAATCAGTCTCAATACGTCAGGGAACATTACATCAGATAAAGTGGCGTGCAGGATGCGTTTCTAATGGCGCGCTGCTGCCGCGTTTCTCTTTCGACAAGAGACCCGATTGGATGAACAAACTACCTTCATATACTGACTAAATATTTTTTACAGCAAAAGGAAATATGACATATGGTACAGTATAAAGTCCAGCCAAAAGAACTGGGACTTTTCCTATTCAATTCAATTCATTTTTATTTGTATAGCGCTTTTAACAATAAACATTGTCTCAAAGCAGCTTTACAGAGATAATGTGGTGATAAAAAAATTAATATATTCTTTATAAGTGTAAGTTTGTCCCTGATAAGCGTGCCGGTGGCGACTGTGGTGAAGAAAAAACTCCCCGAGATGGCATAAGGAAGAAACCTTGAGAGGAACCAGACTCAAGAGGGAACCCATCCTCATCTGGGTTGCATCGAATGTCCATTTATTGCAGATAAACGATGTTGCGGGGTGCAGTGATGGTGATCAGAAGCAAACTGTAGTCCTGAGTCAGTGTAGCAGACTGTTGACATTAACTACAGTCCCATATGTCGTTCTTCTCTAAACTGTTCCTCAAAGTTTGAGGCACACAATTGTGTATGATGTCTCTGGATGCTGTAGCATGCAACTTTCCCTTAAACTAGGAGACTCAAACCTGTTCTTGCATCACGATGTTCCTGTGCACAAAGCCAGCTCCATGAAGATCTGCTTTCCATGGGTAGGAGTGGAAAATCTCCTTCTATAGATCTCCATCCCATGTGAACGCCTTTGGGATGAATCGGAACACTGATGCTAGTAGAACATCTACCCAGAAGAGTGGAGGTTATTAGAACAGCAGCTGGTCACTGAATATGGAACGGGATGTTAAAAATCACATACAAACCTTATGCTCAGGTGTCCACAAAATTATTGCGTGTATTTTTGTGTACGTTTGGTGTTTATTGACTTTGCGGCTCTTTGAAATGTCGCGCCAATGACTGAAGATCTTTTTTTTTTTTTAAAGTCTCCACACTCTGAGGAGAAAACGGTTTTCAAATCGAGCGTTTTTGTTGACGGTGTGTATTAGTGCAGACATGGCCTCAGTAAGAGGTTTCTGGGCATGTGATCTCAACGATTTACAGCAGAAATATTCATGCTAACACGGTAGTGAATTTACGATCTCACTAAGCTACGAGTTTTAGTAGCGATTTCTCTGCACGATTACTGTAATATTTCCTGCCTGTCTCTTACTAAAGCCCTACAAAGCTGTTCAAGGTCAAAGTAAAATTACAGCATGAGGAGAAAACCCCTGGGGGGAAACCTAAACAAGGTGAGTGAGAAATTTCTGAGGGCTGCCGTAGCCATGTCGGCTCGCGTTCACTGCTTTGTGTGAGCCAGAATCGATCGGTTCTGGTCCAACCATTAAAACACAAACTCAAAAAGAAAAACACAAAAAAAAAACACTCTCCGAACATGACGAAGTTCTTCACAAGCGCTAGCTGACAGAACTGGGTAACCCACTAACACACTCCTGCTCAGATCTGCCGAGCGGAAGGAGAAGCAGGACTGTTTGCTGAGCTGGGTTTCCCCAAACCGGGTCAATTATTAAAGAAGAGCAAAACATAGCGGGAGGAGAAGCGAGACGAGATGGTGGCTCGTCTTCTCCCCGTCACATGGAGTGCTTTAGCACGGAGCATGTAGGCTCAGATAGGCATCTTGTGTTAATCACATTCGAGCGGCTTCATTAGCACTTCAAAGACGGCGGAAAAACAGAAACGGAGGCCATTTTGTTCGTTGGCCTCATTTTTCGGAGCCTGTAATGAATCTCGGAGGAATTGGATTCGGGGTTGTGGCTGCTCCGAATGCAGCAGCATGGGAATCTGTGTGCTGAATCCATATCTTTGGACGGAGAAAAAAAGAACATCATTGAGATGTAAATGTGTCCTGTTGCTCCGGCACTGATTAATAACTTCTCTGAGCAGCCTCTTGTATAGCTCACACAATGGACGTTCCCTCGAATGACACTTTTTTTAACCGCTGACCATTTGAAGACAGATGTCCGTTTAACAGCGAGTGTCAGAATTCAGTCGAAACAAGTCGTCTATGGGTTCTGAGACACGTGAATGTTCCTTTTGTTTTTACGAAACAAACTCAGTCAAAGGCAAAAACACACAAGAATTGATCAGTGAATTAGTGGAAGGAAGTTCGGTGGAGTCCAAATGTGACTTTTTTCAGGTCTAGACGAAGAACTTAAATGAGACGGAGAAAAGGAGAGAAGACGAGACTCCCTCACCCCCCCCAGTCACACCTGGAGGTGGAAGTGTAATTGTTTGGGGTTGTTTTGGAACAGAGAAGTTTGAAAACTGGAAAGTGAAAGGAATCCTGAACTAATTTACTGTACAACAAGTTCTGTAAGTGTTATTTAGAGAGCAGACAGTCGTCTCGAGTCTCATCTCTCATGGAACGACCTGCCCAGTCACCGCACCTAAATCCTATTGCACTGCTCTGGGATAAACAAGAAAATCTCCAGCTTGTGAAGGACATCTCTGTCAAGTTTTACAAAGTATTTCAGCTGAACGTGTGGAGAAACGAACTCCCTGGATGCCGAGTGCGTGTAAAGCTGTTCTTCATGCTAAGTGGAGGTCAACATTCCCGGACTTTACATCCTTATCCTTCGTTCTTAATCTAACATTATATATACAGTACAGACCAAAAGTTTGGACACACCTTTTCATTCAAAGAGTTTTCTTTATTTTCATGACTATGAAAATTGTAGAGTCACACTGAAGGCATCAAGGGCTATTTGACCAAGAAGGAGAGTGATGGGGTGCTGCGCCAGATGACCTGGCCTCCACAGTCACCGGACCTGAACCCAATCGAGATGGTTTAGGGGTGAGCTGGACCGCAGAGTGAAGGCAAAAGGGCCAACAAGTGCCAAGCATCTCTCGGGGAACTCCTTCAAGACAGTTGGAAGACCATTTCAGGTGACTACCTCTTGAAGCTCTTCCAAAGAATGCCAAGAGTGTGCAAAGCAGTAATCAAAGCAAAAGGTGGCTACTTTGAAGAACATACAATATGACATTTTTCAGTTGTTTCACACTTTTTTGTTATGTATATAATTCCATATATAATTCCACGTGTTAATTCATAGTTTTGATGCCTTCAGTGTGAATCTACAATTTTCATAGTCATGAAAATAAAGAAAACTCTTTGAATGAGAAGGTGTGTCCAAACTTTTGGTCTGTACTGTATTTCACTGGTTAAATATGATGCTACATTTGGTGAGAGATTGAGAATAATATTTAAGGAGAGAATGCGAGTTAAAACTGTATTTTTAGCGAGACTTTGACTAGCTGTAGTTTGAGCGGCTACC
>JBCEWE010001814.1:0-22964 GCA_039877035.1 Silurus lanzhouensis | reverse complement strand
AATTTCGATACTTAAGTCCATTCATAAGGGAGTACTTCTGTCCATTGTTTGAGTAGAAATGTAAAAAAATTATTTTATTTGTACTTTAGCAATATTTAGGCAGAGGATATGCACCTTTACTCAAATACAGGAATGGTGTTCCTCATCCACTACTGCTAAGCTCTAATATGATCATAATACATAGTCTTATATTATTTCAATTATGCAAAATGTAAAAAGCACATCAATATTTAATGCTTGTTACAGTGACCATGGGGCAGCATAGTACCTGCCCTTTGAACCTCTGTTAGTGCTTTCCTTAAATCAAGATTATGATGATGCAACAAAACGCTATAAGGCTAAACAGGGCAAGGAGAAAAAAAAGTACCCTTCAGCATGAGGCACCTGTGGTAACTTCTCAGTTTGTTTGAGGCTATGTCATATTTAGTGCTGTCCAAAACATCTAGTAATGGCATTATGCTGTAAGGGAATTCTAAAAAAGGAAGCTAATTCCCCTGTCTATTGACACAGCCAGAAAGGTTGCAAATTGTGTCTAATTGTTGAACTTTTCAGGTTACATCTACAGGAACTGCACAGCAGCAGGCTGGAGTGATCTATATCCACCTTACGAGAAAGCCTGTGACTTCGGAAATGATGCAGATCCCGACTCTAAGGTACATGAGTTTAAGAGCATAGAAGTGTCCTTACCTATGTCAGTGCAACTAAATAAGTAGAGGATACATCAGCGTGGCCTAAATCTCTGACCTTAATTTCTTTTTTTTTTTTTCCAGACACCTACTTCTCAACATTTAAGCAGGTGTACACAGCGGGATATGCCACATCTTTACTTTCTTCAGGCAAATTTCTCCTTGTGATATATATATATATATATATAGTGAAGCAAGCATGTTCCTCTTCATAAAATTTTCATCGGTTGTTAAAATTACGGCCCAAAAAATGACTGTGCTATTTTCTGATCACAGGAAGTTCCACTGCACCAGGAACTACATACACATCAATCTTTTTCTTCCTTCATTCTCCGGGCCAGTGCGTCTTCATCAAAGATGCTGTTCTTTTCTCAGACGAGTCTCTGGATCACTGCTTATGTCTACAGTAAGGGAAAGGGATTAAAGCACATACATTATACCTACATATATGAGGTGGTATCAACATTTTTTGAGATTAGCTCCGTTTACAAGAAACGTATTTATTTATCTACTGTACATTTACACACTATCACCTTCAAAATAGTGCCCTTGCACAGCAATACAGTGCTCCTGTCTCCAGTGTTCTGGAATTCTTAGAATACTTTTTGAATGTGTCCTGGAAGTATGGAAGTATGTCAAGCACCTACTGCAATTCATGCTAAACCTCCTTACTGGTGTCAAAAGGAGACCTTTGCACCGGATCTTCATCTTGGGAAAAGGGCGAAGTCCGCATAAGCCGAATTTGGCGAGTAAGGTGGAGGGAGAAGTGAGGTCATGTGGGTTGGTGGGATGTTCTCTGATGATTATCACGCACAAGATGCCAAACGGTTTTGAGATTTTTTTAGGGTTGAGCTTAAAGGTCTTCCCGATCTCTCGACGTCTTAAAGTGATCTTTATCTCTTGAAGCGTGCGTCACTTAAAACCCCCAAACTACTCGTTGCAGCATCGCCGTTTGTTCTGTGGCAGATTTGCCCAGTTTTAACGCAGAATTTCACGTGTGCTCTTTGTACTAACCTGCTGTCCATGATGAAATCACAGACGTGGTAGGAATAGCATCAGTTACACCATTAGATTTTAAGCTTTTTGATACCACTCTTACATCACGACTATATGTGTTTGGTGAACATCCAAATTCAGTTCTTCTGGGAACTCATTCTTCATTCGTCAAACTCATTCTTCTGGGAAGCCAGCTAGCTAGATGTTAAAATTATTTTCTGCACTGAAATTTTTTTTTTAAAGATGCATTTTAATGCATTAGATATGCAAAAATTAAGTCTGCGAATAATGTTGTCAAATGATCTCTTAGCACTAAAATGTTTATTTTACTGTACAGACACTTCCAAGTTACAATTTTTTTTACTTATAAAGACAATATTTTATTATTATTTAGTTTAGAGCTATCACAAATCCAACTGTGAATCAACATCTGGGTCAAGGTGCAGGAACAGGCTTTTGTTCTGAATTAAAATATTCAGAACAAAAAAAAAATATATATATATATATATATGAAAAATACGATATATATATATATATATATAAATACGTGTAATAAAGATAATTGTATAGGAACGGATTTATGATAAAAAATTTTTTGGTGCTACGTAGCGTACTCCTGCACCCTCTGGGCCTTAATGCGCTATGCTCTTCTCCTTCCTCGTCGTCCTCGTCGTCGTCCTCATCCTTTACCACCACAGAGGGTTTGGGAGCTGGAGCAGCCTAACATCAGGAAAAAACAATAAGACCTGAAAGAATCTTTGATCGGATAACATTAGACCTCGAGAGAAATGAGATCTCTGAGAAGAAGCAGACGTCCCAAAGTGTGTCAGGGAAAAAAAACAAGTTTTACCATTGATTAATTTCCTACATCTTTTCTAATAACACTCCTGCTGTAGAATTCAGTACATACTACTAACACCCATCTCAGGATCTCAGACACGCATCATGTAATTATTGTGAGTGTCTGTGCAGTTTCTTCCCTCACCTGTGTTGTGGACGGTGAGTTGGGAGCCTGACTCTGACTCTCAATACTCTGCTGCAGAATGATTCGAATATGAGGCATCATGGCCTTCATTTTAGCAAACACTGAACAAAACACATCACACACAATGCCATGATTCATCCTGTGGCACTAAATAAAACTTTATGTATTTAAAAAAAAATTACATTCAAACCATTATTGTTGCTGGAAAGGACGATACAATAATTTTTTGCCTTCTGTAATTGTTTCAACACAGGTATGATGTATTTTAAGTGCAGTTTTAGCTTCAGCTTTTTTTCTGTCTTACTATATCTAGTAAATAAGTAAGTAAATAATTAAGTAGGTTAGTAAGTAGGTAAGTAATTAAGTAGGTTAGTAAGTAGGTAAGTAAGTAAGTAAGTAAGTAAGCAGGTAGGTAAATTCTGGGGTAAATTTGGTCAATTTGGAAATTCAGGCTTTGTAGCGGGACAGCTGTGTCTGATTTCTGGAGGTGTGAATGGGTTGTGGCTGAGTTATGGTCTGCTTTTGGCTAAAGTCTGGATTACTTCAGCCATGCAGCTTTAGAGCCAATTAAGGAGCGTAAACCGTGGTGGTATGTGAGCCAAAAGAACAGCCTGAACTCAGCCCTTTCTGGCCCAGAAAAAATGTGCTGTCTGGATTGAGCAGTGAAAAGACAATACAGGGTGTAGAACTGAAATCCACAGCTGACTCATTTCACTGCTCCTCACGAATTGTTTACTTTCTGCACAGGTGAAATGAGAATCCTGTACAATAAATTTACCTCGGCTCTCGGTGCAGAAGCTGCACGGATCGCGGTCTGTTTGAGTTTATCCATCGCGTCGACCAGCACCGTGTTCGTGCCCAGGACGAGCCTCGTAGTGAAGCTCTGCCTGCACTGAGGGTAGACATACACGCCCTGGTCCCAGTAGC
The DNA here is from genome assembly GCA_039877035.1 of Silurus lanzhouensis. NCBI lineage: Eukaryota > Metazoa > Chordata > Actinopteri > Siluriformes > Siluridae > Silurus > Silurus lanzhouensis. Next base: position 19,370 of record JBCEWE010001814.1, on the reverse strand, counting down.
CGTTAATGCAGGCCTTACAGTAGTTGTGGCCACAAGGAAGCGTCACCGGGTCCTTCAGCTCCTCCTGACAGATGGTGCAGTTAAACTTGTTCTGTTCCACAAACCCTGCGTGCGCCATTTCACAACAAACTCGAAAATATGATATATGATATATATATGTATATCATATATATATTATATATTTTTCCCTCGTTTTTCCCGTCACAAAAAGTTACCGGAACATACCACTTTCTCTGTAGGGGGTGAACAATATGTTTCTAAACTTTCGTGTTTTGCAAAAATCTCTCTCTCTCTTGGCTCATTAACCGACAGAGAAAGAAAAAACTTCTTAGCAATAAATTAAATCAATGCATGCCATCCAATATGCGACTAAAAGGATTTGGAAAATTTGTCGGCCTCCCCTCTTTCGTGGATAAGTTCAGCAGGCCGTACGAAGCGCGCCCTTTTTTTTTTTTTTTTTTTTTTTTTTTTTATTATTATTAATGCCAAAAGAACAAGAGGTATTACATATTCATGTTAAATTAACAATTAATTACAGAGAGAAAATAAATAAATACAAATAATTAAATACAAATAAATAAACAAAACACTATATAAAAAAGAAAATTACATAAATTGAAGAGTTTTCAGAGCAGTACATGTTTTCAGTGCTTTTTTGTTTCTTGTTTCTTTCAAGAGATTCATATACAATTTGAAGTCATTAAGAAAATGGGAAAAGTTTTGGTCTACATTGAGCCCACTTTTTCTTATGAATGTGGAATTTTCCTAATAAAACAAGCAAATGTATAATATATTGTTGTCCACAATTAATAAAACAGCACATCAAATACACATATTTCTATCCCACTTCCCATTTGTTTATTAATATAGAATTCTAGATCTTTCCAAAATAACCTCGAGTAAATACAATGAAAAAAAGATGCAAAATGGTTTCTTTTTCTTGACCACATAATTCACAGAAATATGAAATATTCAGCTTAAATCTTTCCTAAACATGCTTATCAGGATCAATTCTATGGAGTATGAGACAGTAGTAGACACTTCCTTAATTTTGTTATTTATACAAAACCTGTTTGGCAGTTTCCATTCTTTAACCAAGAAATATAACCAATAAAGAAGAGCAAAAAGACTGTGCTGCAGGTAAAAATACAGAACCGAGAGCATTCCTTATTATCTTATTACAACACTGTTGTTTAAAACATCAACATTCTCAATAAAAATTATTCAACAATCAAGCCAAATTTGTAATTTTATTATTATTATTATTATTATTAAGGATTTGGTGCATAACTTAAGGAACTTATATAAACATTGCCCCAATATAAAGTAATGTCAACTTCATTCACATGGTTTTACATACAAACTTAAAGTCTATAAAAATACATTTTACTACTTTTTGGATATCAATTCAATAACCAAGTCTATTATTATTATTATTATTATTATTATTATTATTATTATTATTATTATTGTTAAGGATTATTCTGTAGGCATCAGATTTATATAAAACCAAAGCTTTACATCGAATCAAAGTAAAATTGTAAACACTCTTGCATACATTCGAGTAGCAGTCCACAAATGCACACTAACGCTCTGTTATTGATCGTCTGGATCTATTATGGTCTGTATGACTCTGACGCTTCCTTGTTTGCACGTCATGTCGGAGTGCACATGCACACGAGACCACAAGCATTCAGACACTCACCTTCTGGTGTGCTCAGAGGAGGAAAAAAGTGAAGCCCGGCTTTTCAGAGTCTCTTTAATAAAGGAGAAACAGGTGTACACAGGAAGTGCATGTCATGACAATGAAATCCTTCAAAAAAAGATGACATAAAAAAATGTTTAATTATATAAATATTTAATTATACAGTTTGTTGAATCAGTCTACGACGGTCTATGAATTCATGCGTATGAAAAAAGGTGCATTCATATAAACTTTTAAACATCTTTCTTTTTTAGTTCTTACAATTTACTTCTTTTATGATATGTATATTTTACTACTTTTATGTTAATTCAATGTTTGTTCAGCACCGAGGTTCAGCCTGGTAGATGTTAGCTGCTATATACATTAAGATTGATTGATTGATTGATTGATTGATCTTTAACTTCCAACCAATTAGAATCGAGAACTCGGAGGCGTCGTGGTGCAACATAAATAAATAAATGATGGATTTTCCAAAGAATTTTCTCGAAGGTGAAAATAAATCTGATGCCTACAGAATAATCCTTAACAATTACAACAATAATAATAATAATAATAATATAATAATAATAATAATATAATAATAATATAGACTTGGTATTGAATTGATATCCAAAAAGTAGTAAAATGTATTTTTATAGACTTTAACTTTGTATGTAAAACCATGTGAATGAAGTGACATTACTTTATATTGGGGCAAGTTTATATAAGTAATTAAGTTATAATAATAAGGAATGCTCTCGGTTCTGTATTTTTACCTGCAGCACAGTCTTTTTGCTCTTCTTTATTTGGTTATATTTCTTGGGTTAAAGAATGGAAACTGCCAAACAGGTTTGTATAAATAACAAAATAAGGAAGTGTCTACTACTGTCTCATACTCCATAGAATGATCCTGATAAGCATGTTTTGGAAAGATTTAAGCTGAATATTTCATATTTCTTGAATTCTGTGGTCAAGAAAAAGAAACCATTTTGCATCTTTTTTTCATTTATTTACTCGAGTTATTTTGGAAAGATCTAGAATTCTATATTAATAAACAAATGGGAAGTGGGATAGAAATATGTGTATTTGATGTGCTGTTTTATTAATTGGACAACAATATATTATACATTGCTTGTTTTATTAGGAAATTCCATATTCATAAGAAAAAGTGGCTCAATGTAGACCAAAACTTTTCCCAATTCTTAATGACTTCAAATTGTATATGATCTCTTGAAAGAAACAAGAAACAAAAAAGCACTGAAAACATGTACTGCTCTGAAAACTTCAATGTATGTAATTTTCTTTTTATATAGTGTTTTGTTTATTTATTGTATTTAATTATTTGTATTTATTTATTTCTCTCTGTAATTAAGTGTTAATTTAACATGAATATGTAATACCTCTTTTCTTTTGGCATTAATAATAATAAAAAAAAATAATAATAAAAAAAAAAAAAAAAAAAAGGGCGCGCTTCGTACGGCCTGCTGAACTTATCCACGAAAGAGGGGAGGCCGACAAATTTGCCAAATCCTTTTAGTCGCATATTGGATGACATGCATTGATTTAAAACAGTGAATTTATTGCTAAGAAGTTTTTATTCTCTGTCGGTTAATGAGCCAAGAGAGAGAGAGATTTTGCAAACACGAAGTTTAGAACATATTGTTCACCCCCCTACAGAGAAAGTGGTATGTTCCGGTAACTTTTGTGACGGGAAAAACGAGGAAAAATATATAATAATATATATATACACATATATATATATCATATATCATATTTTCGAGTTTGTTGTGAAATGGCGCACGCAGGGTTTGTGAACAGAACAAGTTTAACTGCACCATCTGTAAGGAGGAGCTGAAGGACCCGGTGACGCTTCCTTGTGCCACAACTACTGTAAGGCCTGCATTAACGGCTATTGGGACCAGGGCGTGTATGTCTACCCTCAGTGCAGGCAGAGCTTCACCCCGAGGCCCGTCCTGGGCACGAACACGGTGCTGGTCGACGCGATGGATAAACTCAAACAGACCGCGATCCGTGCAGCTTCTGCACCGAGAGCCGAGGTAAATTTATTGTACAGGATTCTCATTTCACCTGTGCAGAAAGTAAACAATTCGTGAGGAGCAGTGAAATGAGTCAGCTGTGGATTTCAGTTCTACACCCTGTATTGTCTTTTCACTGCTCAATCCCAGACAGCACATTTTTTCTGGGCCAGAAAGGGCTGAGTTCAGGCTGTTCTTTTGGCTCACATACCACCACGGTTTACGCTCCTTAATTGGCTCTAAAGCTGCATGGCTGAAGTAATCCAGACTTTAGCCAAAAGCAGACCATAACTCAGCCACAACCCATTCACACCTCCAGAAATCAGACACAGCTGTCCCGCTACAAAGCCCTGAATTTCCAAATTGACCAAATTTACCCCAGAATTTACCTACCTGCTTACTTACTTACTTACTTACTTACCTACTTACTAACCTACTTAATTATTTACTTACTTACTTACTAGATATAGTAAGACACAAAAAAAGCTGAAGCTAAAACTGCACTTAAAATACATCATACCTGTGTTGAAACAATTACAGAAGGCAAAAAATTATTGTATCGTCCTTTCCAGCAACAATAATGGTTTGAATGTAATTTTTTTTTTAAATACATAAAGTTTTATTTAGTGCCACAGGATGAATCATGGCATTGTGTGTGATGTGTTTTGTTCAGTGGTTGCTAAAATGAAGGCCATGATGCCTCATATTCGAATCATTCTGCAGCAGAGTATTGAGAGTCAGAGTCAGGCTCTCAACGCAGCGTCCACATCACAGGTGAGGGAAGAAACTGCACAGACACTCACAATAATGACATGATGCGTGTCTGAGATCCTGAGATGGGTGTTAGTAGTATGTACTGAATTCTACAGCAGGAGTGTTATTAGAAAAGATGTAGGAAATTAATCAATGGTAAAACTTGTTTTTTTTCCCTGACACACTTTGGGACGTCTGCTTCTTCTCAGAGATCTCATTTCTCTCGAGGTCTAATGTTATCCGATCAAAGATTCTTTCAGGTCTTATTGTTTTTTTCCTGATGTTAGGCTGCTCCAGCTCCCAAACCCTCTGTGGTGGTAAAGGATGAGGACGACGAGGACGACGAGGAAGGAGAAGAGGCATAGCGCATTAAGGCCCAGAGGGTGCAGGAGTACGCTACGTAGCACCAGGAACGCCTATATAATATAATAATAAAATTACAAATTTGGCTTGATTGTTGAATAATTATTCAGTCAGTAATGTATTGCCATAAACTGTGCTAGTTGCCACAACTGTAAATAAGTTTTAGATAAATATATGTAAATAAGTGTTTATAGATATTTATATAAGTTGTAATTAAAAACAAGTTATAAACGACATTTTTTTCTTTCTTTAACACACCGCCTTCACCTCGTCGCCAAACACGAAAGTTTAGAAACATATTGTTCATATATATATATATAATTTATCCAAGTATATTTTCTATGGTATATCGTCCTTTGAGACGACATACTAAAATGGTCGATTTTGTGAGTTATATATATATATATATCTGTATATATCTGTATGTATGTGTGTGTGTGTGTGTGTGTGTGTATGTAATATATATATATATATCCTTTGCCCAACCGTATCCAACTTGCATCCATCCTGATCTTTTGTTCGGGCTGAAAAAAGCCACTAAATTAAGGTGCTGTTAAAATGTCAGATCATTATTTTTTCACTTAAATCTGTTAAATCAACAGTTCTGATCAAAACTAAAAAAAAAAACATTTTAATCCAGGATTTTTTTTTTTATTGCCAATTAGTGACGTCACATAAATGGGAAAAAAAACACAATAATTGAAATTTGATATAAAATGTAATTGTAAACTGGACTTTTTTTGTTTTTTACCATTTATCACAGGCTTGGATGTGTCAAAGACTGGAGAAAAACTGGCTTTTATACATGGTTAGGTTTTTTGCAGCATCAGCATGAATTATTTCCATCCTGATCTTTTGTTCGGGCTGAAAAAAGCCACTAAATTTAAGTGCTGTAAAAATATGTTAGATCAATATTTTTTTTCCACTTTTTTCACTTAAATCTGTTAAAAAAAAAAAAAATCAATCCAGGATTTCTTTTTTTTTGAGCAATGGGTCAACAATGACTTTCTTGGTAGGCTACTGTTTAGATTCAAGCCGTTGTAACGAGCTCACTAACTCCAGTTACAACAGAAATCATATAAGTACAGACAGGTTTCCTAAACTCATGCTTTTTTATTATTCTTTGCAACAGCGTTATGGGTTGACATTATGGGTTATGGTCAAAGAAACTTGGAAATGAACAGCAGAAAATAAAAAGGACATATTCCTGGGTCTCCACACACGCAGTAATACCTATTGATGTCCGGTTCGTGAACGAATCATTCATTTGAACCGGTTCTTTTTAGTGAATCGGTCGAACCGGTTCACCAAATCAGACTGAATCGGTTAAAACAGTTTGCGTCTCAAATCAGCACTAATCAACAAAATTACTCAAGTTACACACTTTTGAATGTGTATGACCGTCTATCCGACTCAAAATTAATTAATATCCCTGAGAATGGGGTTCTTCTCCAGTTTCTCCAACAGTACACACATTAAACTGAAACATGGTGCTGAACAAGTGATCATCACTGAGCATGCGCATACCTGCCGATTCCGAGCAGCACACATACTGCTGTTCTCGAGTTACCAGTACTGTATCAAGAACCGTTTCTTTCGGACATGTCCGACATCCTGAGAACGATCATGAGCTGTTAACACGGAGCATGCGCGGCTAACCAAACACTACACATGCTGGTACCGCGGTTCTCCAGACTCCATTCATATACTGGTTGCTAGTTTTTGAATCTCCAGTACACAAAATCAAAAACCGACACGTCCGACACATAACAACGATACTGAGCATGCGTGTAATTTCAGCGGGACGAAATGGATTGAATATTTTAAAGTAATTTAATAAACACCAGAAAGTAAAAATATGTTTATGACTTAATTACTTTCTGATCGCTGTAAGAGGATCTGTTTGGGTCGGCTATATTACAGTTTATGAAACGAGCGAAAGAAGCATTTTTAAAGTATTACATTGCTTTTATAATGAGATAAATGTGTCTTTTGTATTTATTTATGTTTGTATGATCATAATCATGGATGCTGCACAAAAATGTGATTCCTTTTTTCCCCTTAAAACCAGCTGATTGTTTAAAAGGAAGGAATAAATGTAATATTATTAGAGTAAATCATGACACTTTCACAAGTAGAATTTATATTAAATGGAAATGTTTATTATATGCCCTCATGCAATAGACATGACTTATTTAAATGTGTTTTAGTGTGTATATTTGCATATGCATGACGTCATGACGTAAGGACGTAAAAGAACTGGTGAACCGGTTCTTTGAAACGAACTGTCCGAAAGAACTGATTCGCAAAAAAGAATCGGACTTCCCATCACTAGTAATACCGGAAGAGCATGCAGTGTCGGTGTAACACCGTTTCCCCCCCCCCCCCCAAAATACCGCTATGCGCCTAATAGAAGCGCAACATATTTCACCCGTTATACCGTGTGTAACGTGTCTTTTGTTAAAGCCTGTGTAAAGTACATTAGTGTAGACAGGTGCAGCTTATAGACAGGTGTGGCTTATTTATGTTAAAAATAAAAATATTTGTCAAATTTAGTGGGTACAGTTTATATACGGGTGCGCTTTATAGTCCGGAAATTACGGTACTTTTTACGAGTCCTCGTTTGTAAAAGATGTTATTTCCATAAGACATTACTGTTTGAATTTAATTTCTTGGAAAGGGTTCAAACATAATTATTAATAAACAAGTAACGTTTGTAAGTGATTTTCACTTGTTACTTGCTGAGACACTGGTGTTTGTGTTTGTGTTGTGAAATGGCGCACGCAGGGTTTCTGGAACAAAACCAGTATAACTGCACGATCTGTAAGGAGGAGCTGAAGGACCCGGTGACGCTTCCTTGTGGCCACAACTACTGTAAAGCCTGCATTAATGGCTACTGGGACCTGGGTGTTTATGTCTACCCTCAGTGCAGGCAGAGCTTCACTACGAGGCTCGTCCTGGGCACGAACACGATGCTGGTCGACGCGATGGATAAAATAAAACAGACCGCGATCCGTGCAGCTTCTGCGCCGAGAGCCGAGGTAAATTTATTGTACAGGATTCTCATTCCACCTGTGCAGAAAGTAAACAATTCGTGGGGAGCAGTGAAATGAGTCAGCTGTGGATTTCAGTTCTACACCCTGTATTGTCTTTTGTGGATTTCAATACATTCAGTAATGAAGTGTGTCAGGAAAATTGTGCATTCTTGTCCTTGTTCCTCTGGACTGTGCGTTCATTCAGTTTTATTTAAATTTTTTATCTGATTTGTTTTTGCTTCTAGAGTCAGAATGTGAGCAGATCAGAAGTTCAGAGTGACCTGGAATCGTTCACAGAGACCATGAAGCAGGACAAAGAGAACATGGAAAAATTGTGTTGCTGATCTGAATTTATTTGTTTATTTATTTGTATTTTTTTAAAATTTAATCTAGAAGCCAAAAGCATAACGAAAACTGGCTGACATCTTCCTACCTACGTACGTACTTACTTATTTACCTACTTACTTACTTACCTACTTAATTACTTAATTACTTACTTACTTACTTACTTACTTACTTACTTATTTACTTACCTACTTACTTACCTACTTACTTACTTACTTACTTACTTACCTACTTATTTACTTACTTATTTACCTACTTACTTACCTACTTACTTACTTACTTACTTATTTACTTACCTACTTACTTACTTACTTACTTACTTACTTACTTACCTACTTATTTACTTACTTATTTACCTACTTACTTACTTACCTACTTATTTACCTACTTACTTACTTACTTACCTACTTACTTACTTACCTACTTATTTACCAACTTACTTACTTACTTACCTACCTACTTACTTACCTACTTATTTACCTACCTACTTACTTACTTACTTACCTACTTATTTACCTACTTACTTACTTACTTACCTACTTACTTACTTACCTACTTATTTACCAACTTACTTACTTACTTACCTACTTACTTACTTACCTACTTATTTACCTACCTACTTACTTACTTACTTACCTACTTATTTACCTACTTACTTACTTACTTACTTACCTACTTACTTACCTACTTATTTACCTACCTACTTACTTACTTACTTACCTACTTATTTACCAACTTACTTACTTACTTACCTACCTACTTACTTACCTACTTATTTACCTACCTACTTACTTACTTACTTACCTACTTATTTACCTACTTACTTACTTACTTACCTACTTACTTACTTACCTACTTATTTACCAACTTACTTACTTACTTACCTACTTACTTACTTACCTACTTATTTACCTACCTACTTACTTACTTACTTACCTACTTATTTACCTACTTACTTACTTACTTACTTACCTACTTACTTACTTACTTACCTACTTACTTACCTACTTACTTACTTACTTACCTACTTACTTACTTACCTACTTACTTACTTATTTACCAACTTACTTACTTAATTACCTACTTACTTACTTATTTACCTACTTACTTACTTACCTACTTACTTACCTACTTACTTACTTACTTACTTACTTACCTACTTACTTACTTACCTACTTACTTACTTATTTACCAACTTACTTACTTACTTACCTACTTACCTACTTATTTACCTACTTACTTACTTACTTACCTACTTACTTACCTACTTATTTACCAACTTACTTACTTACCTACTTACTTACTTACCTACTTACTTACTTACCTACTTATTTACCAACTTACTTACTTACCTACTTACTTACTTACCTACTTATTTACCTACTTACTTTTTTACCTACTTACTTACTTACCTACTTACTTACTTACCTACTTATTTACCAACTTACTTACTTATTTACCTACTTACATACTTACCTACTTATTTACCAACTTACTTACTTACCTACTTACCTACTTATTTACCTACTTACTTACTTACTTACCTACTTACTTACTTATTTACCTACTTACTTACCTACTTACTTACTTACCTACTTACTTACTTATTTACCTACTTACTTACCTACTTACTTACTTACCTACTTATTTACCTACTTACTTACTTACTTACCTACTTACTTACTTATTTACCTACTTACTTACCTACTTACTTACTTACCTACTTATTTACCAACTTACTTACTTACTTACCTACTTACCTACTTATTTACCTACTTACTTACTTACTTACCTACTTACTTACTTACCTACGTACTTACCTACTTATTTACCTACTTACTTACTTACTTACCTACTTACTTACTTACCTACTTATTTACCAACTTACTTACTTACTTACTTATTTACCTACTTACATACTTACCTACTTATTTACCAACTTACTTACTTACTTACCTACTTACTTACTTACCTACTTACTTACTTACCTACTTATTTACCTACTTACTTACTTACTTACCTACTTACTTACTTATTTACCTACTTACTTACTTACCTACTTATTTACCAACTTACTTACTTACTTACCTACTTACCTACTTATTTACCTACTTACTTACTTACTTACCTACTTACTTACCTACTTATTTACCAACTTACTTACTTACTTACCTACTTACCTACTTATTTACCTACTTACTTACTTACTTACCTACTTACTTACTTACCTACTTATTTACCAACTTACTTACTTACCTACTTACTTACCTACTTATTTACCAACTTAGTTACTTACTTACCTACTTATTTACCTACTTACTTACTTACTTACTTACCTACTTACTTACTTACCTACTTATTTACCAACTTACTTACTTACCTACTTACTTACTTACTTACTTACCTACTTACTTACTTACCTACTTACTTACCTACTTATTTACCAACTTACTTACTTACTTACCTACTTATTTACCAACTTACCTACTTACCTACTTACTTACTTACTTACCTACTTACTTACTTACCTACTTATTTACCAACTTACTTACTTACCTACTTACTTACTTATTTACCTACTTACTTACCTGCTTACTTACTTACCTACTTACCTACTTATTTACCTACCTACTTACTTACTTACCTACTTATTTACCTACTTACCTACTTATTTACCTACTTACCTACTTACTTACCTACTTACTTACTTACTTACCTACTTACTTACCTGCTTACTTACTTACTTTCTTATCTACTTACTTACTTACCTGCTTACTTACTTACTTTCTTATCTACTTACTTACTTACTTACCTACTTACTTACTTACTTACCTACTTACCTACTTTACCAGCAGGCGGTTAAAGATCTCTCTGCAGCTGCGGAAAAGGGGAAGCCAGTGGCTGTGGGTGAAGAGAAAAGACTCCGCCTGGGTCATTAAGCGAGTTGATGGCATCTAGGGAGTGGGACGCTGGGATTCACTGCTAAACCCTCTGGAGGTGTCGTGGGCCTATCAGCGAAACACCCAGAAAGGAGGGCGCCCACTTGACAACCCAAAGGGTGCCATCACTCAGTGGACCTTTCCACAGAGTCTTAGCGGTGCCTCAGTATACTGAGTTGAGAAGGAGCCACCTCAGGAGAAGGAAGGACCATCCCACAGAGTCTCATCGGTGCCTCAAGTATGTATCAAGGGATATCAACATCAAGTCCTACACAACAGATCCTTACTTACCCACTTACTTACTTACCTACTTATTTACTTACTTACCTACTTACTAACTTACCTACTTACTTACTTACCTACTTACTTACTAATCTACTTACTTACTTACCTACTTACTTACTAATCTACTTACTTACTTACTTACTTACCTACTTATTTACTTACTTACCTATTTACTTACCTACTTATTTACTTACTTACCTACTTACTTACTTACCTACTTACTTACTAATCTACTTACTTACTTACTTACTTACCTATTTATATACTTACCTACTTATTTACCAACTTACCCACTTACTTACCTACTTATTTACCTACTTACATACTTACTTACTTACCTACCTATTTACCAACTTACCCACTTACTTACTTACTTACTTACTTACTTACTTACCTACTTACTTACTTACCTATTTACTTACCTACTTACTTACTTACCTTTTTACCTATTTACTTACTTACCTATTTATGTACTTACCTACTTATTTACCTACTTACCTATTTACTTACTTACCTACCTATTTACCAACTTACTTACTTACCTACTTACTTACCTACTTACTTATTTACCTACTTACTTACTAATCTACTTACTTACTTACTTACCTATTTATGTACTTATCTACTTACTTACTTACCTACTAATTTACCTACTTACATACTTACCTACGTACTCACTTACTTATTTACTTACTTACCTACTTACTAGATATAGTAAGACAGAAAAAAAAGCTGAAGCTAAAACTGCACTTAAAATACATCATACCTGTGTTGAAACAATTACAGAAGGCAAAAAATTATTGTATCGTCCTTTCCAGCAACAATAATGGTTTGAATGTAATTAAAAAAAAAATACATAAAGTTTTATTTAGTGCCACAGGATGAATCATGGCATTGTGTGTGATGTGTTTTGTTCAGTGTTTGCTAAAATGAAGGCCATGGCGTCCAATATATACAGCACTCTGCAGCAGAGTATTGAGAGTCAGAATCAGGCTCTCAACGCAGCGTCCACAACACAGGTGAGGGAAGAAACTGCACAGACACTCACAATAATTACATGATGCGTGTCTGAGATCCTGAGATGGGTGTTAGTAGTATGTACTGAATTCTACAGCAGGAGTGTTATTAGAAAAGATGTAGGAAATGGAATCAATGGTAAAACTTGTTTTTTCCCTGACACACTTTGGGACGTCTGCTTCTTCTCAGAGATCTCATTTCTCTCGAGGTCTAATGTTATCCGATCAAAGATTCTTTCAGGTCTTATTGTTTTTTTCCTGATGTTAGGCTGCTCCAGCTCCCAAACCCTCTGTGGTGGTAAAGGATGAGGACGACGACGAGGACGGCGAAGAGGCACAGCGCATTAAGGCCCAGAGGGTGCAGGAGTACGCTACGTAGCACCAGGAACGCCGTTCATTAATTCTTCACATTTTGCGTGCAGGTCCAGAGCGTTGATGTCGCCGCCTTCAACAAGATCTGAGCTCATTTTTGACAATCATCACCTCATTTCAAACGGCTGCCTGCTGCTTTTCTATTGCACAGTTACCAAATAAACCGGTATGAAGCTGTGATTTCTTTTTAATTCACATTTAATTGTATAACAATGGACATTCTCCCCATTCAGCATTACAGAATGCAATAAATTCCAAATATATATTTTTTTCATCGTAAATTTGTTCCTATACATTTATCCCTATTGAGTGAACCAATGGTGAACTGCCTGAGATGGTATGAGGAAGAAACATTGAGAGGAACCAGACTCCAGAGGGAGCTGTTCCCATCTGGGTGACAAAGAAAGTCTATTCATACTTGATCAATTGGTTTCTGTACATGGCAACTGCAACCCAAAGCGATTGTAGCAGACTGTATTAGTTACAGTCCAAATTTATCTTCATGGTTTGACTATAAAGCTCCACAGCAAACCTCAAGGCTGTTCATGTGAAGTTATCTGAAGCAGCAAATGGTTTACATGGAACACGTGGTATTAAAAAGTTTCGAGAGTACGTCCCCTTGCACAGCAATACAGCGCTTCCAACGCTCCTGCCACTTCTGGAATGTGTCCTGGAAGTGACTGCATTATCGTCATGGAGCATCCAGTTTGCTAAACCTTCATACTGTCCACGTTGCAATGGCACCGTTTGCACAGCTCCTGACGTACACAGGATGATATCTTTTGGCACACTTAAGAAGGTCGGTGCTCCCTGTGACTGTGTGTGTTGGGGTGTTGAAAACTATTAACGTATAAAACGTATATGAACATTTTAATACCTCATACATCTCTAGATCAATTCAGATATAGAGGTACTAGATAGACTTTTTAACAAAATTTTTAATCATACTGGTTATTAGAAATGGAAGATCTACAAGTCCACTTGAGATGCTTTGTGGATTCACCCTGAGCTGAGAATTTAAGGATGGAGCTCAGCTCGAGTGTGGAACCAGGCCCAAGCCAAAATATGTATAATATAATATCTGATATAATATAATATATATATATTAAATGGTCGCTTTTGTGATATATATATATATATATATATATATATATATATATAATCTCACAATAGCGACCATTTTTGACTCAAACGACGATATACTATAGAAAATATACTTGGATATATTTGATATATATATATATATATATATTTTATTATTATTATTATTTCTTCCCCTCGTTGTTTCTCCCGTCACAAAGTTTGCACTAGACAAAGTTACCGGAACATACCACTTTTTCTGTAGGGGGGTGAACAATTTGTTTTTAAACTTTCATGTTTTGCAAAAATGTCTCTCTCTCTCGACTCATTACTCGACAGAGAAAAGAAATTCATCTTTACAAGACATTCACTGTTTTAAATCAATGCATGCCATCCAATATGCGACTAAAAGGATTTGGCAAATTTGTCCGCCTCCCCTCTTTCGTGGATAAGTTCAGCAGGCCGTACGAATCGAGCCCTTTTCCGAGCAAACTGTGGTGTGAGAGACGCTCAGTCAGGCCTCTGTCGTACACAGAAACTTTAGAAGTAAGTGAAATAAACTGTCTGTATGGCGACGAGGTGAAGGCGGTGTGTTAAAGAAAGAACAAATGTCGTTTATAACCTGTTTCTAGAGATGTTTAAAATGTTTTAAGGTTGGTTTTGTCGCCACGTGGCTGGAACTGAAATGGCTTGAAGCTGTCAGGAAGTCTATCTATAGCCTCTGAGCTGAGCAGAGCACATACCCGCTAACCTGATACTTACTTCTAATTACAACTGATACAAATATATATAAACACTTATTTACATATATTTATCTAAACATTTTAATATAGGCACTCATTTACAGTTGTGGCAACATGTGACCATGCAAAACTCATAACTCACACTATACTCTATATATCCTCATTTTATAGTGTGTGTGTGTGTGTGTGTGTATTTATATATATCTCATAATAATAACTAGCACAGTTTATTGCAATACATTACAAACATTACTGACAGGATAATTATTCAACAATCAAGCCAAATTTATAATTTTATTATTATTATTATTATTATTATTATTATTAAGGATTTGGTGCATAATTTAAGGAACTCATATAAACATTGCCCCAATATAAAGTAATGTCAACTTCATTCACATGGTTTTACATATCCCGCCCCAGTTTGGGGCGGATATTGGTTCTCAATCCCGCCCAGGTTCTCAATCCCGCCCCAGGGAAGTAGGTGGACACAGGCAGGGCTCGACCAATAGCGCGACTCATCACACCCCCCGTGGAGGTGGCAGGGGGCGAACCCAGCGCTCATCCTACTCGGAAAGTCATGCAGAAGACCAGTACTTCCCCGATGCGTACGGACCCGTGCATGGCTCGAGAGGCGAGATTGTGTGGTTCAACAGCAACATGTACGAGCAAGCTGAGGAATACCTCCAGAACCCCTCGAGCTCGGGGACGAGTCCGAGAGAGCAAGTTGTCCACCGCTCCCTGGTGTTCAGAGCGAAACGAAACCCGGCTCCACCCAGCCCAGAGGAGGGGAACCAGATTCGTTCTGGCTCATACAGCGCTAAAAAAACCCAGCGCTCATCCTCCGAGCCGCAGAGGGGACGCAGGAAGAGGGGTTTCTCCGAGACGGAGCGTCCCACTCAGAGAAAAAAGGACAAGTATGCCACTTTTCATGGCATATGCTAAGCTCTCGATTGTCTGCTTGTGTGTTAGTTGCATCCTCGTGACAAACCAGAAACAAAGTATTAAAGCTTCAGCCTAGTTTGTGTGGTTTCGATGTGCTGCAGGGGGGCAAATGGGCAAAATGCTACGCAGTAGATAACAATGAAGGTTCTGGACCTCCACTGTTCAGCTCAGGCCTGGTCAGCAAAAAAACAAAAAAAAAAAACAAAACACAATGGAATTTCCTGACGTTTGTTAAAACCCATGTTCTTTACATTTTAGCTTTTGAATTCTACTGGTATGTGGTGCAAAGTGTGATGTCTAAAAGATTTGAACAGAAAAGAAGCAAAGGGTTCTTTGTGTAATTAAACTCTGATGGTCCAGCTTTCTAAACCTAAAAAAACACCAGTAGAACCTGGGATTATTTTCCCAAATAGTATCACCACCAGATGTTTGTAGAGTTGTTTCCATTAGGGCTGAGCGATGTGGCCAAATATATTCTACTCTAAGTAATTCTGTAGATAATCTCACTGACTATTTGCTAACAAATCACCAACTAGGTGCCGGGAAGGAGCAGTGAGGCCGTGTCCACGTTAATACACTGGTGTTTAAAAACACATATTTTTCTCTCTGTTTTGGCCTTCGGTCCACACGGTGTCAGTCCACGTAGCTTTTTAAAAACGATCTTCAAATTGGATGCATTTAAAAACGAGGATTTTGAAAGCGATGACTGATGTTGGTTGTATCGTTCGGGGCCCACTGGTAACCGTCCTGTTCACGTGCCTGATCAAATAAAGGCATAAATCGGATATTACGGGTACATTGTCAAGTCAAGTTTATTTCTATTGCGTTTTCACAACAGACATTGTCTCAAAGCAGCTTTACAGAAATTAACAGTCAAGGTGAATGGTGTGCATTTATCCTTGATGAGCAAGCCTGTGGCAAGGAAAAACTCCCTTAGATGTTATGAGGAAGAAACCTTGAGAGGAACCAGACTCAAAAGGGGAACCTCATCCTCATTTGGGTGAAATCAAGAGTTTGATCATAAATCTTTCAACAATACAGAACACTGGAAAGTGAGAACTAACATGAGTACTGGAGTATAAGATTTTAAGTAAATGTTCTTTCTACAGTCTTTGGTATAAAAGTAGGAGCTACTGAGCTCAACATTTGTGATCATCACAGATCCAGCAACAGCTTCTCCATGCCAGAGCCTTTAAACACTCCAGGAGGTCCAATGTCAAAACTCCACACATGTACTGGGATCCAATTGGCACTGGTACGTCTCTAGATGGTTCAGGATGTTTGCGAGTTTGGCATCTACTTCTTTAAAGGTCCAAAGTCTTCATGAGGTGGGAGGTGACTGGAGCTGGCCAAACCTCAGGAAGCCTCGGGATGGGGAGAGGAAGAGAAGCAGTGGAGAGGAATTAGCGTAGCTGCTGTTCATGATATTAACAGCACAAGTTGATAATGTGCATGTGATCAGATGTTCTGGAGCACAAGGTTATGATGTGAGACGTATGTTATGTGTAGGCTTTGCTAAAAAGATATGTTTTTAATCTGCACTTAAACTGGGAGAGTGTGTCTGAGCCCCGAACACTGTCAGGAAGACTATTCCAGAGTTTAGGAGCTAAATGTGAAAATGCTCTACCACCTTTAGTGGACTTTGCTATTCTAGGAACTACTAGAAGCCCAGAGTTTTGAGATCTCAGGGAGCGTGACGGATTGTAGCGTGTTAAAAGACTGGATAGATACATGGGAGCCAATCCATTTAGTGCTTTATAAGTGAGTAGCAGTAGTTTGTAGTCTATTCGAAACTTAACAGGACGCCAATGTAGGGATGATAAGATCGGGGTTATGTGATCATATTTTCTTGACCTAGTAAGGACTCTTGCTGCCGCATTCTGAACTAACTGAAGCTTGTTTATTAATGACGCAGGACATCCACCTAGTAACGCATTACAGTAGTCTATTCTGGAGGTCATCGGATATAGACAACATATTTCTTAGCTTAGAAATAATTCTAAGGTGAAAGAAGGCTGTTTTTGTAACTTGGTTGATATGATTTTTAAAAGATAAGTTGCTGTCTAAAATAACTCCCAGGTCTTTTACTGTTGAACTAGTGTTACAGAACATCCTAAATGCAGGTTGAGATGCTGGTGCTTCTGTATACTAGTTTTTGGGCCCGAAGAGCAAAATCTCAGTCTTATCAAGAATTTAAAAGTAGAAAGTTATGGGTCATCCTTATCTCTTATTTCCTTAACACACTCAGTTATCCGAGTTAATTGAGCTATATCGCCTGGTTTAGATGGAAATATAATTGGGTATCATCAGCATAACAGTGGAAGCTAATTCAAAGGCCTTCTAATAATATTTCCTAAGGGAAGCATGTATATTGTGAAGAGCAGGGGTCCTAGAACTGAACCTTGTGGCACGCATAGTTAACTAGCATTAGCCTGGATAGCTCTCCATTTAAATCTACGAAATGGTAACGATCAGACAGGTAGGATTTAAACCAGCTTAATGCCTGTCCCTGAATGCCGATGTAATTCTGTAAGCGATCTAGAAGATCATGATCTATAGTGTCGAACGCAGCACTAAGATCTAGTAAAAGTACATTGTGCATTGTAGCGCAAGCTACGACTTGTTTGTTTGCATTCTGTCATAATTTCTAACCCAATTTATCGCCCTCGCCATGTTTTCTGTCCTCTATTATCCCAGCATCATCATGAGTGGACTTCAGTGCCTGGCCCAAGACAAGATCTGGTTCGACAAATCCAGATACGACGAGGCAGAGCGTTGCTTCTACGAGGGAAATCAACGGCGTACCTTCAGCTCCTCAGTACCTCGATATACACAGCGTACTGTAAACGAGTCCAGCTGTTCCCATGGCCTTTTCTCATTAATGGTTCTCTAAATTTATGAAATTCCTGCCTAAAAGTATTTAGGATTTTTGATGTCACATTATGAGAGCGTCTTTGTATAGCTGGTTTGTGTGTGTCTGTGGCTAAAAAGGAAGAGCAGTCTCTCTCACTCTTTTTTTTTTTTGTTTCTTTTTGTTTTTTTCCAAAGCGCTTGAATCCCCCAACACATCGCACAGCTGCTTTGTACTAACTTTTCCTCTCCTGTCTGACCCCACGCATGCTCCTTTGACTCTGCTTTCTATTACCCGCTGTACCCTTTCAGGAGACAGACGCTAACGGCGTCCTGCAGGATGTGGTTAAAGCCCGTCAAGCTATCCAGCAGTCCCTAGCCGGAGTGAGTACTGCTCCCTCATACCATAAAATAAACCTTTTTTTTTCTCACACTGGGGAAATTTCTGTCACAGCAGCAATATGACGCAGAAACATGGCACCAAATATGTAGAGTATAAACAGAAAAAAACAATAGTAGTAGTTACACTATTAATCAGATTGCACTGGGAAATATTACACAATTACATTGTTATTGCACCGTTGTAATTTAAATTACTGTTGCACAGTCTTTGATTTAAAAAAAACAAACACGGTATTAACAGTGTGTTTTATGGTCACTGGTTCATTTGGAGCAGTTCTGATTGTAAAGCCGCAAATCAGAAGACTGATCACATGCTCTCTTCTCTTCACTCTCATTGTAGTTACCAAACCGTATCACTCAGTAGTAATAATAATATAAAGCCTGTAATTTTTTCCAACTTGCCGTGACTCTGGACACGGACACATTTTATATTGCAGACGTCTCCGGCTTCTCCGGCTGCTTTGTCCGCACGTGTTTGCCCGCTCGCAATTTTGCACACCTGCAACTAATCAGAGCTTCTGT
>JBCEWE010001853.1:15000-22978 GCA_039877035.1 Silurus lanzhouensis | reverse complement strand
AAACACAATGAGTGCGCAGTACCACCTGATTAGATCATGAATGGGGAAATGTTCTCCTAGTCATTGAGGCACTGAGGCATGCAGTGTGTGACCTGATAGCCGAGCCATTAGACCAAGTGTATTCTAACTCTGTGTACACTGCTCTCAACGAGAAGACCTCGCTGAGAGCCGGTAAGCATCCGTGACCTCTATGAGCTTGAGATCTGGTGAGCAGCAGGAGTTGGAACATTTAGTCTTTTAATTCTGTTCAAACATTCTCCTCTCTCTTTCACAGGAAGTTGTGCTGGCAGCGAAATGTAATTATTACCTTTCACAGTAATGGACTGTTGAGTGCTCTTACTCTCATCTGTGTGTAAACTCACTTCAATGAGAGGTTCTCTGGAAAGGAGCAGCAACACCTGAAGAACATCTTTGAATGCAGTTCTGTTAAATACCAACTAGAGTTTTCACAGCTCGGCTGAGACCGCAGAGATTTCATGTTTAATTCATGATGAATAAAGGGTCGCATTTAGTTTAGTGTGGATTGTTAAAGCACTGAAACAGTATGAATTGTTTTGGTTGTAGCAACAGTTAACTGAGTTACCAGCCCCAATGACAAAACAACTTACCTTTTAATACAAAAAGAGGCTCATTTATTGATTTATCTCATGCAAAACACCTGTTTGTCCACAAGCGAACACACCTTTTATACGTATTGGTGATGTGTAGCTTATATTATATTCATTGTACCAAGTCAGATGAGATTAGGTTGTAAAAACATCTCTCCTGAGCTGTGCAAATGAAAACTGGTTGGGTGGAGGGGCCCTGCCTGATCTGTGGTAGGCAGATATTAGACCTAACCTACATATAAAGCATTCTGTGGTCTTAAGGAGACTAGACTGCATTGCAACCAGCATAACAACACATGAGAAGGTGCAACATAAACACAAAATGAAATGAAAACGACACTGCACACCTTGCCAGTTTTCAAAGCTCAGGATAAACTTAAACATAACCAGCAAATTGTGGGACCTTTTTTCTGGTGTGCCCTTTATACTCCCTTGCTCTTATGAGTTGCTCAGTAGCTCCTGGTTCCATAACCTCAAATGACTGTATAAGACTGTAGAAAGGACATTACTCATGATCTTACATTCTGGTGCTCATGTTAGTTTTCACTTTCTGGTGTTTTGTACTGTTTTAAAGACTATAATCACACTCTTGATGTCACCCAAATGAGGATGGGTTCCCCTTTTGAGTCTGGTTCCTCTCAAGGTTTCTTCCTCATACCATCTAAGGGAATATTTTCTTTTTGCCACAGTCGCCATGGCTGTTCATCAGGGATAAATACACATCGTTCAACTATTAAATTCTGTAAAGCTGCTTTAAGACAATGTCCATTGTGAAAAGTGCTTTAGAAATAAACTTGACTTGACCTTTCGAAAACATTTGAGACCCACATAAGACTTTTTTAAGCTTTATATCTAATCTTTGAATACTGAGACCTAGAAAAAGAACTTTTGAAACCCAAACAAAGACATTTATTTCACCCTAGTCAAAGCGACAACACAGAGAGTGGAGACAGGCTAATAGTTCACAGGTCAGTAGAGGATAAGTGGTTAACCTATTGGAAGAACATGACGTTTAAAAATCCCAGGCTTGCTAATCATCTAGAGCTGAGGTGACAGGGTCGCTAAACCCTACACTGTATCATTTGAAATTTTGTATAAAGCCAATCCAATTAAATTAAATTTAGACCAAGATCAAGAGTATGATTGTCAAGATGGAGGCCTAGTTGACTGGGACTGGGAATTGAAAGACTGGAATTGGAAGCCCTTTCATGACCTGATTGTTAACTCAGGTTCATAGCAGATTCCTATATTTGGCTTCCTGCCAGTTGTTTACTTATTTTGCAGTGTAAGGGATTCTAATAAATATGCCAAAATGAGAAAGTGCACCGAATTACAGTAGCCACACTAAAATGTATTTTCTGTGTGTAGCCACACCAGTACTTATGTGCATGTGTGTTTTGCTTTCTCCTGTTTAACTGTGTGTGACTGTGTCTGATGAGTCACCGACTGATCCTGTCTCTCACTCTTGCTTTCATTGCTCACCAACACATGCAAAGAGCGTAGATATGGCAGGGGAATCTGATCACCTTTTAGGGCTGCAATAATAATAATAATAATAATAATAATAAAACAAAGTTTTGAACCTGAGCATAGAGTTTCTAAAGTGTTTTATGGCCAGACGTAAACAAATTGTTCTAACCTTGCTGAGTTTATAACTTGGATTATGAATACCTCAGAATCAGAAGGTTGCACAATATCCGTATATGGACGTCAACTAAAGAAGCAGATAGTGGTGAAATGAATCATGACGATTTTGGTGGATATGGTGGGAAACATTTAGCTTTGTCAAATGCGTAACAGTGAAATCCTTACCCACATCTCCAAGAAGCTGCGCCATGTTTAACCAAGCACTATTTTCCAGAACAGTATTGCTCATACTCACACACACACCATAATTGGGAATTGGAAGATTTTCACACTGCAGTAAAATGTGACTTTTGGGTGGCGAAGCTCTACATTATATTTCCATTATAACATGCGAAATTGAAAGTGTTAATTAGTCATCTTTATTGATCTTTATTCTTTTTGGCAGAGTTGGGCGTACACCATGTTAAGGTAAAGCCTAAGCTAGCCGTGTTGAACATGTTAAAGAGGCTGGACAAAATAAGGTTTCGAGGCTCGAAGCGTGATGAGTTCCTGGATCTGGCCGAGTCTCCTACCGCTCGGATAACGAGAGCATCGAGGACATTCTGATGAAGCCTCGGCTTTCCTTGCGAGACCCAGAAGAGCTGAGAGAACCAGTAAGTCAATCATACAAAATTCATTCAGTTATTCTAGCTTAATTACGTTATTCTTTATTCAAACCGAGTTAGTGTATCCCCAGTTCAAACTTATTTAGCCTTACCTACTGTAACTTAATTATCCATCACTCAAACCCAATTAACTAAAATCTTTAAGTTGTACTCAATTTAAATTTGTTTAATCCTACTGCAACTCAAGTCCGACAAAGCTGTCAATCAAACCTGGCTAGCATAATCTAAACAAAGACACCTAGCTTTACATCATTTAAATTTGATAAGAATGAACTACTGTAACTTAACCTCAACTAATCACTCAAACCTGGCCTTAACTCAGAACCCTGTTTCGATTCACAAATTCTTATCTAACCCCAGTTCAGTTTCCTTATCTGATTTTAATCCAGTGTTCCTTTATTATTTAAAAATCTAGAGTTTCCCCCAACATAAAGACAGCTGACACATAGGGAGAAACATAAAGTATCTGTTTTGACAGTTTGCTTTCACTTGCTTGTTTTTGTGAATGTGGACGTTATGTCTGTCTGGTTGAATGAGGCTGGATGTATTACTTAGACACGGCCAAGGTCACGCTCTCACACGGTCTTTGTTACCACTCAGTTTGTATGTCTGAGGTTTATCAATGGATGTTATGTAAAAACGTCTTACTTAACAACACCAGGTTACTGGCAGTACGTTGATTTTGTTTCCACAACAGAAATGTCATTCTTTGAGTCAAAACTGAGTGGTACTGTACATTGGGCATTGCACTTGATGTGTCTAGATTCTACCAAGCGCAGCGGTGTTTTGTTGTTTGGTGTACTTCCCTGTGCATAGCATGTGCTGTTGGATAAACTGAGCTAATTCAAAGCCCAAGGAGAGATGGCGAGATGGTCTGGTGTTGATAGCCATTCAGCCGAGAGTTTGCTTGATGCCTTTGCCTTCCTGTTTATTCAGCCGTCCTTATGTTGATTTTGTGCTCAAGGACGATCCAAAAGATTAAACACACCAGCGTGACCAAACCTGGTGTCTCCATCAATGAGCAATTGAAGAACTCACAGCCTCCTCACAGAGTCACACAGTCTCCAAGTGTAATAGCTCCAGAGCCCAACTCTTACATATAATGACCTAGTCATACTTTATGGATAATAGATAAAGGCTGAAAAGCGATTTATTTTTGCAATGTTCTTAGACTTTGTAAGAGATTAATCCCATATCTGTGTAATGTGATCCACCATGTGTGTATGTGTGTGTGTCCGTTTGTGTTTTGCTTATTTTTGAAGCGTTTCCCATGATGAAATATATTAGATTAGTCATCATGTTGTGTAAGCGCCATGTGAGCCCAGTTTCTGTTTTTAATTTTCCACATGTTAAGGTGACCTTGCACTTTCTCTATTTCTTCAGTTCTCCTTATATCCTTTTTATGTTTTTATTTCTTTTTCAAGAATCTCTTGTGTTACCATATGCTTAGGTTGTTTTTGCCTTATCTGCTCTCTTCTGTTTTCTTCTCTCCTCCCTACTTTTCTTTTCTCTTCTCTTCTCTTCTCTTCTCTTCTCTTCTCTTCTCTTCTCTTTTCTTCTCTCCTCTCCTCTCCTCTTCTTTTCTCTTCTCTTCTCTTCTCTTCTCTTCTCTTCTCTTGTCCTTTTTTCTCTTCTCTTCTCTTCTCTTCTCTTCTCTTCTCTTCTCTTCTCTCCTCTCCTATTATTTTCTCCTCTCCTCTCCTCTCCTCTCTTCTCTTCTCTTTTCTCTTCTCTTCTCTTCTCTCCTCTCCTATTCTTTTCTCTTCTCTTCTCTTCTCTTCTCTTTTCTTTTCTCCTCTTTTCTCTTCTTTTCTCTTCTCTTCTTTTCTCTTCTCTTCTCTTCTCTTCTCTTCTCTTCTCTTCTCTTCTCTTCTCTTCTCTGATAGTTAGTAGACAGGTGGGTGTTTATGTAAAACTTGTCAGTGAAGGAGGAACCACTTGCTCCCTGCTCTATTCTTCCACTGTTTATTTTTCCCACATAGCCGCCTCCTATCAGACCACATCACAGTTTAAAATAGTTTTTGACCCCTCGGGCTGAAAAGGTGTGCTGGTCTAATGCCATCATCTAATGTAGCTATAGAGTTAAAGTGGGAAGAAAAAAAACATTCACACACAATTATGCTATGTTTTGGTTGTTTGCTTAAATGCATGACTTCCAATTTAGATCATAATTAGATCTGCTGACATGAGCAAATGGGAGCAAGTAAGAGTTCTTCTACACACCTGTTATTTTAGTTTGTAGACTCACTGTATTTTTTTAAGCACTACTAATACACTTATGAAAGGCCCTGACCCTAAGTGGCTCTGCAAAAGCTAAAGATCAGGACACTGTATTCTCTGATTCAACCTGTTTCTCCAAGAACAAAGAGAAAGATCTTTATCACCGTGTGCTACAGAAAATCACTGGCTTCTAAAGCCACTACATTTCACATCGCTTTAAAAAAAGGGGAATTAAATGGAACATCATCTAGACCCAATCCCACAGCGTTGCTGTGGTCACTTATTAATTTCTCTCGTCTAGCTGCGGGTGGAGGTCTGACAATCATTTCTAGAGTTATTTATAGCGTAGTGGGTGGCATTGCATTTCATTCAATTTCACTTGTGACTTAACTTGAAATCGTTTCTCTGTTTTTGTAGGGGTCAAGCAAAACTAAAACTTAATCTCACTCCACAGTACAAGTGAGTACAGAAAGGCAATAAATGTGGAAATAATTGAAGGAGTTTATACAATGTAAATGCTACATTGTATAAACCTTGAGTCATTGAATATCATACATAGATTTTTTAATATTTTATTTTATTGTTATCTGCTTGTAAAGCTAATATATATTTATATATTTATATATATTTATAAGACGTAAAGCAAGAGTCGATAGGACGGGCCAATATGCATATCATTTGAATGCGCTCTCTCCAATTCCAGTAAGTTCCACGTTTAACAATAGCCTTCTTATCATCGTTCGCCTCAGATAGCAGGGCTGGGCTCAGAGCATTTAATATTTTTTTTAACTCAGTATAGTAGTTTGAGACTTTGGTCAGTGTCTACCTGAGAAAAAAATTATTATTAGGCATATGTCCTGTCCTGTCCTGTCCTGTCCTGTCCTGTCCTGTCCACAAAAGTGCTTTGGGTCTCTGTCAGTGAATAAATAAACACTAGTTTGCTAAATTACAAAGTGAAGATATCCTACATCTTTGTTGAGAGGATTATTATATATATATATATTTTTTTTTGTTAAATAAACGAAGCAAACCGTGAAAAGTGCTAGTTTAAGTTTTTCAGGAAGAGGCAGGTCTTCACCGGTCGCTTGAAGATAGCCAGTGACTCCACTGTTCAGACATCTAGGGGAAGTTCATTCCACCACCTTAGTGCCAGAACAGAAAGAAGCTTGAAGTATACTTTTACCCTGAGAGAAGATTTAACCAGTCAAGCAGTGCTAGAGGATCTCAGGCAGCATGGGGCAGTGCGAGGAGTGATGAGGTCTCTTAGGTAAGAAGCTGCTGGTCGATTTTTGGTTTTGTAGGCAAGCATCAGTGTTTGAATTTAAATGAATGCAGCTACCGGAAGCCAGTGAAGGGAGCACAGCAGTGGGGTGGTGTGGAATAACTTGGGTAGGTTAAACACAATTTGCACAGCTGAGTTTTGAATAATTTGCTATGGACAAATAGCGTTCAGAGGTAGACCTGCCAGCGGAGAGTTGCAGTAGTCCATGCTGATGTTGTAGAAAAGGAACCCACAAGCACATGCCAAATTAGCAACATGTGAGGAAAAGGACAGTTGATTGATCATAGTGACCCCAAAGATGTGGCTGATGGTGAGAGCAGAGAGTTGTGAAGAGTTATTCTGAGATCCTGACCTGGAGATGAATCACCTGGGATGTCCAGCAGTTCAGTTTTGCTGGGGTTGAGTTTCAGTTGATTAGGGAGAGAAGGAGAAGATAAGTTGAGTGTCATCAGCATAGCATTGGTAAGAAACCCATGTGAGTATATGACTTCACCAAGAGAGTGAGTATAGAGGGAGAAAAAAGAGGACCTGTTCTGAGCCTCGTGGGACACCTGCGTGGGGCAGGTGTAGATCCCCTCCATGTTACCTGGTAAGAGCGACCTTTCAGGAAGCAAACCATTCCCATTCTGCTACACCGATACCAAGGCTCCTGAGGGTTGAATAGAGAGTCTTGTGGTTGACCGTGTCGAATGCTGCTGTAAGGTTGAGGAGGATGAGGACAGACGACAGCTTGGCTGATCTAGAAGCATGTAATTTTTAAGTGACAGTCAAAAGGGCCATTTCCTCCCTTGTTTGTGGGAGGGCAGCTCTTAAATGTCAAAGAGAAGGAAATCAGAAAAGTCAGAAGGCAAGATGACTAAAGTTTGTCAGATCGGAGGTCAAAGTCACCATGAACTCTCAGAGGGGTGCTGTCAGAAGGGAAAGTACTTAGGAGTTCTAGAAAGTCTTTAAGTGGACCAGGAGGGCGGTAGATGACGATGATAAAGAGGTTGATTGATGACTATTCTGAAACTGCTTGAAATTCAAAAAAAGTGATGGTTAGATGAGACAAAGGGAGAGGTTTGAATCTCCATGACAACAGAAAACCTGACCACCACCTCTACCTTTTCCTCTTGGTAAATGAGAGAAAGCACAGGCAGAAGATAGAGCAGCTGGTGTAGCAGTGTATCTAGGTCTCAGTGAGTGCCAGAAAGTTAAAGCATTGTGGGAAGTTAAAGCTGTGATAAAGTCAGCTTTCCTTACAGCAGACTGGCAGTTCCAGAGTTCACCTACCACCTCTGTTTGAGATTGAGACAGCAGAGGACGGTAGATTAGGTTACTGTCAATGTGACCTTTGTTCTGTGGATGAGAGCGTCTGTGTCTGTAAGAGGTAACTACAGAAATGGGTTTAAGACATGTGTCTGGTCTGCCAACCTGAGATCAATATATGATTTTAATAACACAAGAGACCAAGATCAGTACTAATAAGACACTTGCTATTTAAACGTTACTGACCTTGGCAGGGTTAACTTCAACCTTTAGCGAAGGACCTTCAATATAATTAGCAAGCCTTGCCGACAATCCACACCTTAATTGAGACTGAATCCACCCTTGAATAATTACCTGAGAGAACAATA
>JBCEWE010001853.1:0-12500 GCA_039877035.1 Silurus lanzhouensis | reverse complement strand
GGATCTGGAGCTGTCAACATGGCTGCCATGCAGGACCTGAGGAGCGACTCTGAACGCCTCAATGAGGTTAAAGGTCATCTAGAGATTGCCTTACTGGAGAAGCACTTCCTGCGTGAGTAATGATGGAGAATGTGACTTTCTGTATGTATGTGTGTTGTGTGTATTCGTGGTGTGTTTGTGCGACTGACTTTAGAGACGTAAAACCCTAATAGACTTCAGTTAAGCATCTATCAAGCTGCATGTTCTATGATTCTTATCTCACCACTAAGCCCACTTGGTCTCGGTTTACTCATTTTGTACATGGACTGCTTTGTAAATAAGAACATTAGTCTTTTCTTTATTTCACATAACACCAGAGTCTGACATGTCTGTGTCTTGTGCATACTGAAACCTGACCATGTGCTCAGTAGAAAACGCTCTTACTGTATTTAGCAGTACAAAGTACATTTTTGTAGAAATCATTGTGTCATACAGCATTAGAAACCCTTGTCTGTGATGCTAAACAACTCTGGGTAAGTAATGACTCAGGATTCCATTACGAATGATCTACATTAGACTACATTAGTCTCATAGCTCAAGTGCAAAGCAAGTGTGGTTTTTTTTAAACTATGAACACACACTTTACACATTTTTTACACCGTACTATTATTATTTATCTACTAGTTTACTGTGCTTTTTTGAACGATTCATTATTGAATTTATTGATCTATTATTGTTTCCATACTTAAGATATTGTGAGCTTGGCCTTTTTGAGGAAGTCATATGCATGCACATGTATCCTGTATATCCACTGTGGGACGAATAAAGTTTTGTCTTATAAGATTTAGCTTACAAGGTTTATTTTGCTGAATAAAACACAACAGATAATTATGATCTAGGGAAATAATCAATAATGGGGTGGTGCGATTCAGCCCAGTGTAGAGCAGAGGTGGAAAAAAGTACACACATACTTTACTTAAGTAGAAGTACAGATACTCATGCTTTAAATACTAAAATAAAAGTTGAAGTACTGATTATACTTTTTTACTCAAGTGAAAGTAAAGAGGTTTGGGTTCTGACATGTATTTAAGTAAAAAGTAGTATTACTTCTACCTGTTTTAGTGTCACGCTGGTAACTGGACCTCACATCATATTAATATTAGGGCTGTCAATCAATTAAAATATTTAATCGCAACTTAATAACACATTTTTATCCGTTCTAAATGTACCATATATTAATACTTCATGTTTTGAATACTCTAAGCAACAATGAAATATGGATGCTTTATGCAAATGTATGTTTATTATTAGTGAAACCAAACTCAACATAAATGTTTTAAAGTAATAATGGTGGTTTAAATTACGTAAAAATCAGGACACCAAACGGAACCGTTGCTATGTTTCCACACGGACAGTTAATATGGTGACACTGGAGAAACTGCACCTCAATTCAAGTCAAGTCAAGAAGCTTTTATAATAATTATACCGATGTATAGTATGGTTTTATGGGATTTATGGTCCGATTACATTAATCAGAGCAAATTATTAGACGATGTGAATGATTTATGTAAAAGACATTTCAAGCTTTCTATACATATATTTATGATGTCTGTGAGGCAAATATTCACTGATATTCAGGTTGTTTATTTGTGTTTGTGAAGAGAGATGACATGGCAGAGAGCGCACACTGTCTGTTACTTTATTTTACAAATGCACAGCGTTTTTTGTGTAAGTGTATACAAATAAAAGTAGACATTTTACAGATTCGAATGATGAATTGTTCTTATCTGTACGATCAAAGACGACAGTAATTTAAGTTCGTTTCGGCGTTATGAGGAAAACATGGCGGAAAGGACGTCGTAAATACAATGTACGTTGTGCTGAAGGTTGAATACCTTTTCTATTATTTCTATTTATTTATGTATTTATATTTTTAGTAAAAAAGGGTAAAACAGAAATGCGCACTGATTGATGGCGCGTTAATAAATTTTAGTGCAGAAAAAAAGAATTTTGCGTTTGAATTTTGACAGCCCTAATATATATAAATACAAAACTAATTACACATTTTGTTACCTAATGAATGTGTCCAGGCTGAACATCCACATAAGAACACAAGCAGAAAAAAGATATGATCAAGTGATCAGGAACGTTTCTGTTATCAGTCATGTTCACATCACTGACTCCCTCTCATCAATGTTAACCCCAGACTTCTTGTTGCCTTCTGCCTGCTCATTCTTAGCTTCGTAAACTAGTCTACATCTGTGGTGAGTGAGAGTCAGGACATTATACACCAGTGGATTGAAAAAGATGCTCAATGACAGGAAATCGGTTGATGGACTGAAATTGGCACGCAGTGAAAATAAAAGATATTGACATTTCACCAAATCAGTGGATTAAAACTAAAAGTAACAAGCTGTTTTTGAAAATGTAAGAAGTAGAAGTACAGATATTTTTGTAAAATGTAATGAGTAAAAGTTGAAAATAAATAGTGAAATAAAGTACTGATACCAAAAAAATCTACTTAAGTACAGTAACAAAGTATTTGCACTTCGTTACCTCCCACCTCTGGTGTAGAGTGGAGATACTGGTAGGACTATGGTAGGACAAAGTTGAACAAATCTTCCAGTAATAGCATGTCCCAAGTATTCATTCCCCTTATGGCACAGCAGTTTGCCAACAATCGCAATACAGTAAAACCCAGTTGGATTCAATCGCTTATTTCTGCACTTAAAAAAGTATTTGTAGCCTATTTTAACAAACAAATACACCGCAAATTACCGTAATGTAAACATCATTTAACTCTAACCCAGTGTGGTAGTGGTTGATTGCGAGTGTGAGATGCACACCGCGTGCGTAACCTTCTTGGTTTCAATGGTAATTCTATTTACTTTGTTTCACAGCACCATCACTGATTTTCTTGGGAGACATTTTTCTCCAGATTTCTAGTGAAATAAAAATATAACACTAAAAAAAGTTACTTTTTGCTGCACTGAACAATGAGAGCGACCAAGCGATGGTCATCAATTAAGCGACTGATCGACCCTACATTTTTTTGTATGTTATGAATAACGTAATTTACTAGAAAGAGTGAATAAAAATTAATAATCACACTAATAAAAGTGTAGCTAAAGCTACTATCTGCACACAACAATCAGCAAATTAGTCAAGCTGGATAATAAAAGCTTCTAATTGATTATTATTGTGACTATACATCTATTTCAAGTCTAGTGAGTTATTCTGTAGTTGTAGTGTGTTGTGTATGGTGTGAGTGAAAGGTCGAGATTAAGATAGATTGATCATCCCATTGGATAATGTCTGTAGGTAAGATTTTGCTTAATTGATTTGTTTCTACACAATTGTATAGGACGTCCTTGGATGCAGTCCAACCCTACTGAACACATTTGGGATGATTGGAACACTGACTGCACCCCAGACCTCCTCACTTACATCAGTACCTGACTTTAATAAAACCCTTGTAGCTGAATGAGAATAAAATCTCCACAAACACACACTAAAATTTAAAATGGAGTGGAGTTATTGTTACAGCAAATGGGGACTAAATGTCAAATTGGATGCATATAACAACAAAAGCAAAGGGGGAATTCTGTCTATGTCTTCATACAAAGAAAAGCGATATTTTATTTGGTGTATACAACACTGTACTAATGACAGGATCTCTCTGTCTCTTTCTGAAATACAAAAAGAAAGGGGGTTCTATACACATCCTTCTCATTAACTTAATGTCTGTGACAAGGGAAGCTATATTAAGCACGTGTGTGTATTGCCTTTATGTCTCCTTTGACCCTCTTAGTGTGGCATTATCAGCACAATAATAGCACTGACCCATTTCATGCTGCAGTACAGCTGACAGGAGGTTACTCCCGTTCAGAGACATGTACATGTTTATCTTGGGATTCCCCGTTACACACAGACATGCTGACTCCAGCTTGTCCTCTGCCAGTATACAGTAAAGATTACTACTGAGAGATTGAGAGAGTCAGTAAATATGGTAAAGAGAGGATTCATTGGATAGATGCATTTTTTTCCAAAAGCGAAATATAGGCCAACATTGTCTGTTAAATATGGGATATTTTAGTATTTGTTTATTTTACAGGGTGGCACAGCAGGTACTGTTGCTGTCTCGCAGCTTTTGAAACAAAACAACTTTGGTTCAATTGAAAGGGATCCCTTTTTTTATATATATTATTTCAAAACTAGTGTCTTAAAAAAACATTCAGTTTAATGATGCTGTTTTGCACGAAATAAAATTAGAAATTGAATTAAAATAATGACAACATTTAAATAAAGAATACATTTAATAAGCTTAAAGTAGAAATAAAAATCCTGTTTCTTATATGTAAACATTTCCAGCTGTTTTTGTTTTTCAAGTCCAATACATTTGATACAAGACTAGATACTCCAAATATATTTTCCCTGATATCTGATCCACCATTTTTTTGCTGGTATCAGCGCAACACAGATACCTTGGTTTGGATCAGTGCCATCTCTAGGATAGGATTTGACTTGCTATTAGAAATGCATGTCATGTTAACTCGTTTGCAGTTGCTTCCTCTTAGAAAAATAAAAGTTTCACAGTGAACACTAAATGAGATTAAGAAGCAAAATGCTTTATTGTCAGCAACGGTTAGATTTTTTTTACGTGTGTTTGTAGAGTAAAATAAAATTCCGAGGTTTCTTTTCTGTCAGTGCTGGTCCACCATTTTAAAGAAAGATTTCATAAATCGTTTGGATTATTGACTACACAACACTCTTATACTACGTCTGGAGTCGGGTAGAAAGTGTACTCGCTTGCAGGACTGCAATGAAACTTAATCACAGGCAATAAATGAAATTCTATGCCTTCACATGCTGCTGAGTTTTCTGTATAAATAACACTGCTTTCATGTGCACCGTAAATGTGCACGCTAGAACTGACTAACTGTGAATCATGAAACGTCAGGTAACCTAAGCCAGGTTTGAGGTGTGCAGCTCTTCCCAGTGACCATAGCAAGAGACTGTATACAGATATAAGTTATGAAACGAATCTGTTTGTATCTCTTATCTCGCTACTGGCAGTCATTAAAGGATCTCTGTGATGCATTCAGCTTCTTCGGATACCCCAAAGCTCCCTGACATGCCTGGAAGTTCAAGTCTCAGATTATATGAGTCATGTTGCAGCAAGTTTATCAGGAGTGTGCCCGTGGTTGTCTGTGTAAACACATTGTAAAAGTCATATAAGTCAAAGGAGTGTCCTCCTCATGTTTGACCCGTCTGTCTACTGCTTTCACACTATCTGAGCAGGACTAATTGGCTACAACCTACTTTTAGTGATGCACAAAAAAGTGCAGGTTGTAGCAATAGCAAGGCAAGGATGGCAAGGATGCCTCATGGCCACTTAGCCAGGAATGTGACGTCACTAAGAATGTGAGTGGGTGTGGGTGTGTGTGTGTATGTGTGTGTGTTTGTTGCACTGCTGTGTCATCGTGCTATGTCAGTAAGAATTTAGTAATGTGATTAGTGTAGCCATGGCCAGAACCTACTCTTCTTACATATCCACGAACACCCCCACCAACACACACATATTTGTCTCACTCTTTATATAAGAACTTGTCATTAGTATAAATATTAATGTGGATATTAAAAGCTATGCTAAACATAACAAATATTTTAGCTCTTTTATTTGCTTGTTCATTTGTTTGTTGGATTGCTCATTATTTATTTATTAAAGCGGCTCCCTTTGGGTCCTCGATAAGCCAAAATCTGTGATCATAGATAGAACACGCGCGCACACACACACACACACACACACACACACACACACACATACACACACTCATCTTTCAGCTGTCTTTAATTTTAGCAAGAGAAGACCTACAGCACATTGGCGCTTTAGAGGCTATATCCTTCTTTATTATTACTTTATATATGTTTCATATAAGTTTTTTTTTTAACCAAACAATAGATCGTTAATCATAGAAGTTTCCTTAATGACACATTTCCAAAAACTTTTTTTAGGAAATTGTATTTGATTGTTTGTTCATGATTTATTAATTCATTCATGCATTCATTCCCTGGCCAAAGTAACATGAAACATGATATCCTAATTCCAGTAGGGGAATAAAAATCAACAATTGTTTAGGGCTGCAACTACTGATTATTTTGATAATCGATTGATCAGACGATTATTATTATAATTTTTTGTATTTTGTATTTTTTGTATATAAATAAAATCCAGATATTAAGTTATTATGAGATCTTTAAATTTGATGTTTTAAAGCTTGTAGTGGCTGCTTGTTGACGAGCGCATGGGGATTTATCCTTTCACTCATTCTGGGTTGTTCCTTCTGAAAGAAAAAAAAAAAACAGTATTTGAATATGCAAGGTGTAAATTGTGTAAATCACATTTTGTATTGTTTTTAATGACAATTGCAGATGGCAAGTTGACAAACATGCTTTAAAAAATACACAGACATTTTAGTTTAATTGTAAAGATATAAGCTAATATCTATTTAAACACAAACATTGAAAACAAGCATTTGAACGTAGTAAAGCCGCAGTAAATCACGTTTGAAAACAGATAGTTAACTGTTATAATAGACAAAGGCAATAAAAAGAGAATTAAACGCAGAAACGCAGCGAGCTAACCGGCTTAAAAAGAATGAAAATATATACATTGGTGTACAAATGCATAATCATTCGCTGTAATCGTTCACTGCTGCTGTTATTCGCTGCGTTTAGATGTAGTGTTTGTTCGCACCGTTTTAATTGAATCATCACTATGTAGTGAGCGAGCTGATTGTGCAACCTGATGCTCACGTGTCACGACAGAACAGATTCAGTGCGACCGTCCCGAAGTTACAAACAGTTTACACAATAGCACTTTATTAAACTAGAACATTTTCACATGATGAGGATTGTACAGTTCTACTTACCGTGCTGATGTTTCGCCTTCATCCGTGACACCAGTGTTTTCTTTTCCTGTTTCCGGTTGACCCTGTACTCTCCACCATTTCGCAAGCGGCTGTGTTAGCTTGCCATCACGGTAAGTCGTAACTTGAGCAGCCCAACTGATCGATAACGGCATTCGTTGACAACGAATTTCATTATTTATTATTAATTTTATCGATTAGTTGTTGCAGCCTTATTATGATTCCTTCTGTATTAAATATTAACCCTATATTAACTTGATTTATATGTAGTAGTGTCTTTAATAGTTTCCAATGTCATTAGGAACCTATTTTGTGAGTGCTAATATTACTAATGGGAATAATTTACTGGATTGACGTAACATTTATGTACACTAACATCAAATCACTTGGCATGTGTAGAAATCTAGGCAGGTTAACCAGATGGAATTAAGTGGATTTAGTATGTGAAAGGATCACCACATAAATCACACTTTCATGTATTTTTCAACCTTTTCGACCTCACATTGATTGGAAACCAGTAATATAGTGACAAGAGGTTTTCTACTGAAATAGGTTGGCAGTGTTTTTTTTTTTTTCTCATTTTCTTGCTAAATCCTATGCTTGTGTGGGAGATCAGATCTATATCTGGCTGTGTGGGCAGTGATAGCGCAGCAGTTAAGCTTCTAATACAGAGATGAGTTCTGAATTAGTGACTGGAAGGTTGTGAGTTCAAATCCTGTCTCTTAGAGAAAGAAATAGAAAACAGCTATTGTTTGAATTCTTGGCTTATATGCCCAAAGGTACTATTTAGGGTCACTTGCTTACCATTATTTAAGTGATAAAAAATACAGTACTCACTATATAATACTTTAATGATATAATACTAGCCCATGACTAGTTTTTGTCAACTCTACTGGCTTATCCGTCTCTGTGGCGCAATAAACTGCGACGCTCTACTCACCACTTCCTCTGGAATATCCTGTGCATTATGTGACTGGCAAAAATGTGAGGATCTGTTTCTTTATTTGCAGCACCCCCGCTTTCTTCTTCTCTGTTCTTTCAGGCAGGTTACCATGCAACAGTAGCACTCTGTAGGCAGGAGGGTGGCCACAGGAGCTCCGCTTTATATGCCTTATTGTTGAGTTGAAATGCTGGCACAGTCTCATAGAGCTACGGCTGTGTGTGTTTGTAACGGATGAGGTGGGACTGCTGCGAGCACTGGCATGTCACATCATCGTGCTTCGAGCAGAACGACAGCGCACCCGCTATGTCCCTGCGCCTTCAGAAAGTGGAGAAGCTTGCTAATGAATCCTGAAAATGTGGTCACAATTGTGGTCTTTTTTTATTTAATATCTAAAACTGTCTTCTGCTGTATTGATGATAGTCTCCTGTTGTCAAGCTTAGAGCTTGTTTCTAATGACGTTGCTAAGACCGTGTACACCACTTTATTATATTCTATACTCTAATTGTACCAATATATACCTCATCATCACATCATTATGTGAATCTTTTCCAAACATTTGCTACAAAGTTGGATGCTTTGTGTTCTGTAACATTAATATTGCTATTTCCTGGAGTCCTAACATCCATCCAACCGAACATCTTTGGCATCAACTAGAACACCACACCTCATACCTTTGCGCTTAGCAGTCGGTCCCTGATCTCAGTAATGCTCTTAGGTTGATCGCAAATCCCACAACTGCAATCCAAAAGATAAGTGGAGATCTTTTTCAGTAAAGTGGACGTTATTAATACAGAAAAACAGCTAATAAATCCTTAATAGGATGTTCAGAAAGCACATATTTGGTGTGATTGTCTGGTCTCCACAAACGTTTGTCTACGTCAGATTTTTTTGCTGTAAATTATTGTCTTTAGTGGATCAAATGGTGTCAGAATGGTGTGAAGAAGAGGATGGGGCTGAATTCTTTGTATCCCAGACAGAAGATTCAGTGAAAATCATGTTGATTTGATCTCTATTTGGGCGGATATATTTCATTCTTATTGCCAATGAAAAATGCCACTGTCAATGTAATGAACCCAAGTGGATTTAGTTTATCTGCCATTCAAGCCATTCTGATTGTTATCTTTAAGATCTCATGACCTAATCGTATATATTTTTTAAGCTAGTGATCAATTGGAACAATTTTAGCCTTTATATTTATATTCCGTCATCGTTGTTTATACTCTAATCAACTGTCTAAAAATATTAACAGTCAAGACAACTAAAACATGCACGTTGGTGTACGCAAAACCAGGATGTGCATAGTGTTACATTTTAGGTAAATGATTTAAACAGTCATGTATTGTATGCATCTTGTTAAATTTACACTCTACCTAGTGTGTGAAGACATGACTGCTCAAAGCCGAAACTGATATGAAGCCGGAAGTGGTTTTAGTGCAGGATGTGTAAGTAGATGCACACGTAAATTGCACACTAGTCTAGTGTCTGGTTATAGTGTAACCTATCACCTATTTTGTATCACAAAACAGTTTTGTGATTTGAAACTCCACCAGTTATTTGCTGATGGGAAAAAAGTAATAAACAATGATTGAACGGGATTACTCTACAAGTTAATATACATAAGGTAATAACTGTTTTAAAGACCAGTATATTAAGCTGTAAAATGTATTAAAATTGATGCTCAACTCAGATATTGTTTAAAGATGTGACTGACTAAATGCTTTGGAGTTTTTAGAGCACTAGAGCTCAAAGCAATTGTCATCAATTTAAAATAAATGAATGCAAAAAATGCCTATGAGTCAGATCATTTTTACAACAAGTAAAAACCATTTGCATTTGTTTGTTGAAAAGTCTGCATATTATTATTTTGTTAGTTCTTTAAAGCTGCTAATGTGTCAGCAAGTCTTCACAGTGTTTCTGCTGTGTTTGTGAAATT
This sequence comes from Silurus lanzhouensis, assembly GCA_039877035.1. Classification (NCBI taxonomy): domain Eukaryota; kingdom Metazoa; phylum Chordata; class Actinopteri; order Siluriformes; family Siluridae; genus Silurus; species Silurus lanzhouensis. The sequence continues at coordinate 2,716 of JBCEWE010001853.1, read as the reverse complement.
CATTCCAGTTAACCTTTAGTCAGTTTTGCTGCATTGCTCATGCTGCAAACATTGTCTGAGGGCAAAAGGACAAAGTTGCCATAATGAGAATGGTCTGTAACAGACAAGTATGTTTCTGCATGGCACAGAACAGTTCTCTGAAGCTCAGTTCTTGCAAATGCTGAAAACATATATGAATTGATCTTGTCGGTTACTAACTTAAAAAATATTGATCCAACAGGCTCCAGTCAAAGTTGCCGGTGATGTAATTTCGAAAGCTTAGTTTAATGTTGTGGAAAAGACTATACAGTATGTGAACAAAGTGCTCACAATACTAACGGCTTCTACTGTTAATAGAGCCTTTGTGTGAGCCCAAAGCTATTTGGGAATTACTAGCAAGGGCACTCTGCATGATTAGAAATGCCTCAGGTTTTAGGCATTAAAAGCGGACTCTCTTATATGGACAAATTTCTTTTACCCGAACATTAAAGTTTTGGTTAAAGCTAACTAAGGATCAGGATGGATGCTGTAGGTCTAAATCAGGACCTCAACAGCTCAACTGACAAGATCAAGATTTATGAGAGCAGCCTGAGTCTTAGTAAGTTTTTTATCTATGACATAAACCTTATTACAAGCTGTTGCAGTTTTTTGGGTATTGCTTATGGTAAAGTAATGGCTAACGAGTTATTTCTGTAATGTTGTAGTAATGAAATTATTTCAGTATATGTGTTGGGTATTTCTGCTTGGAGGTATTTTAGCTGAATAAGCTGGGTCAGCTGTTAAGGGAATTTATGTAATGTCAGAAAATGGAAGTGGAATAGAGAGTGACCTAAAGTGAACCTTTTGGAGAACATGCAAAATAGATTAGATAGATAGATAGATAGATAGATAGATAGATAGATAGATAGATAGATAGGCAGATAGGCAGATAGATAGATAGATAGATAGATAGATAGATAGATAGATAGATAGATAGATAGATAGATAGGCAGATAGGCAGATAGATAGGCAGGCAGGCAGAGACACACAGAGTTTCGTTTTTTTTTTGTTTTGCTTATTTTAAAACTAGCCATGTTTTTGAGTGGCATGCTGTTTAGCTAGCCATTCAGTTTTTTCTGTTGCTTTGAACTTTTCTCGAATCATTCTTAATATTTTGCAAACCAGTAAGTGCATTCTCAAAACAGTTTGTACAAACAGCACAATACATTGGATTTCTTGCAAAAGCCTGTACTTTTCTCTCAAAATTCTTAGTTCATCTCTCAAAAGTAAGTATTTGATAGGCAGGCAGGCAGGCAGGCAGGCATCATGTTGTGTTTCAATAGTAGTGTATGTTGTTCTATAATGGCCCTATTGGTATATTTATTTTTACACACATTACCTCAGATTTAATGCTAATTGACCAGACAGACCTCATCAATGCTTATTACATGGTGAGAGACAGGACAAGAGAGCTGCCATGCTCCCTGAATCAGTGTGTCCTCAGGCTGCGTCCACATTTACTCACAATCCCTTTCCCCCATTCCACTCTGGTCTTAATAGGTTTACATGCTGTCCATGGCATGGTTAGATTAGATACGGCTAAGCTTCTTAAGATGGGCAATTTAGATGCTGGCATGGCACCCACACACACACATGCACGTTTTACACACCTGCTTTTTATTTCTACACAATTCCATTACATTAAGACCAATATTAATGCACTGATATCTGTGTCTGAAATGTTCTTCTGTTCTTTGTTCCTCCTTCTTTCTTCCCAATACGGCTTTTTTTTACGCTCATCATTAGATCATTTCTTGTTGCTTTGATCAAATTGCGAATACTTTTGTGCATTCATTTAATTGATTGTGTACAAGTGTCTGCTGTTTCCTACATTCAGTTGTTTATGTCATGTTGATCAAAATATATTATACTGGTTTCACCTGAATAGTTTTAACCCCAAAACATTTCAGCATCAGTATGTCATTGAATGCAAAATGATTAAACCAGTCATAATTTTTTTTGTTAATGCGTTGGATTGATGAATTGTGCAGATGAATCTGACATGTCACTAACGAAGGCGAGTGAACGGCATCAGATCAACCGATAATCAACTAGTTCTCTAAAAGAGGTCAAAGGTGAATCTTGTGAACCGTCAATTGGAGAGTGTTTACAGACAGAGCAAAACAAAGAATTATAAATTCTTAAAATGGATGAACAACTAAGAAACAAACAAACACGTATAGTACAGTAAAAGTGTGAATCCTGCCCGTTCTCTTGCAATCAATACAGTGGTACCCTCGACATACGAGTGCCCTAACATACGAGTTTTTTGAGATACGAGCGGTCACTCGGTTGATTTTTTGCTTTGATACGTGAACAAAAACTTGATATATACGAGCTCGAGACGCCGCTGCTAGATGGTGAATCGAAGCCAGAAAGCGAAGATTGTGACAAAAATTAAGATAAGCAAAGAAGAAAAAGTTACAATTTTAACACACCACACACACACACACACACACACACACACACACACACACACACACACACACACACACACACATCCACCAGCGTTTTCGTTAGCTCAAGTCGTCTCATCTCCAAGGAAAATACACTGAATAAAACCTTATTATCTTTACATTCTTTTTTTATGTTTTTATACAATATTTGTCATTTATAAATACATTTATTTTCTTATTCAAAAACACGTAACAAAAACAACTGGGGTGGCATTTTGGGGGGCTGGAACGGATTAATGGCA
>JBCEWE010001813.1:0-22978 GCA_039877035.1 Silurus lanzhouensis | reverse complement strand
AATGTATATATCTATATCTTTTTTGTTCACTATTGAGATGGGTTGGTTTTAAACACTTGGTGCCAATGGTTGCAAAAGCCTAATTGAAATAAACGCTTGTCAACAGTCCCATTTGCTAGCTTATCGACACAAACCAGCATGCATTTCACCTTCGATAGCTCAGTCGGTAGATTGGAGGACTTTAGAGGTTTGCTATAAGCCATCCTTAGATCGCTGGTTCGAATCCGGATCGAAGGATTTTTTTTTTAACGTTAGATTATTGCATCTATCCAAAAGGTGAGCCAGATGCGAACGGTTATAAAAGGATTTAACTTCCCTGACCGGAATCGAACCCGGGCCACGGCGGTGAGAGCGCCGAATCCTAGCCACTAGACCACCAGGGAGGCGAAGAGCAGATTGATCCTCTAGCGGCTGTGGTCATTACCACACTATCTATGCAGTTTAAGGGCAATGACTCTGATGCCCATGGTGCCTAGACACGGACCCACATACCTCTATCAGGTGAGCACATTACTTCCAAGAGATTGTAGACTGATTTTCAGAGTCAGCAGAGAATATCTATGGCCCGATAAATTTTTTTCCACAAGATGTCAGTTAAATAGCCAAAGGTTTTGCAGATTTTCTCTCTGTGACTGCCACTGGTATTAATTAGTTAAGATTTCAGTTCTCCAGTGAATAATTTCACAGAGCCAAAAAGCTGCAAAGAAAGAAGTAAAAAAAAAAAACCAAACAAAACTTGGTTAGTAGAGCTGTATTGAAATTTAATGTTGATGATGTGACTTGTGGCAGTTTTATTTTTGGTGTATTTAAAATAATTTTCTAAGTAGAATGCAGTCAATGATGCAAAATTTGGCGAGAGAAATTATTCAGAAAAGGGACTACAAATGTCATGGCTTTGAACACTGTTAATGGACTTACTGCTTTGACAGAAAAGTTTTATGTTCAATGTATATATATCTATTTGTTCACTATTGAGATGGATTGGTTTTAAACACTTGGTGCCAATGGTTGCAAAAGCCTAATTGAAATAAACGCTTGTCAACAGTCCCATTTGCTAGCTCATCGACACAAACCAGCATGCATTTCACCTTCGATAGCTCAGTTGGTAGAGCAGAGGACTGTAGAGGTTTGCTAGCAGCCATCCTTAGGTCGCTGGTCGAATCCGATCGACGGATATCGTTAAAAAAATTTTTAACTTAGATTATTGCATCTATCCAAAAGGTGAGCCAGATTCGAACGGGGATAAAAGGATTTAACTTCCCTGACCGGGAATCGAACCCGGGCCGCGGCGGTGAGAGCGCCGAATCCTAGCCACTAGACCACCAGGGAGGCGAAGAGCACATAATCCTCTAGCGGCTGGTCGTGGTCATTACCACACTATCTATGCGGTCTAAGGGCAATGACTCTGATGCCCATTGGTGCCTAGACACGGACCCCACATACCTTCTATCAGGTGAGTGCATTACTTCCAAGAGCTTGTAGACTGATTTTCAGAGTCAGCAGAGAATATCTATGGCCAGATAAAATTTTCTCCACAAGATGTCAGTTAAATAGCCAAAGGTTTTGCAGATTTTCTCTCTGTGACTGCCATTGGTTTAATTAGTCAAGATTTAAGTTCTCCAGTGAATAATTCACAGAGCCAAAAAGCTGCAAAGAAAGAAGTAAAAAAAAAAAAAAACACAACAAAACTTGGTTAGTAGACTGTATTGGAAATTAAATGTTTATGATGTGACTTGTGGCAGTTTTATTTTTGGTGTATTTAAAATAATTTTCTAAGAGAACGGCAGTCAATGATGCAAAATTTGGCAAGAGAAATTATTCAGAAAAGGACTACAAATGTCATGGCTTTGAACACTGTTAATGGACTTACTGCTTTGACAGAAAAGTTTTATGTTCATGTATATATTATATCTTTTGTTCACTATTGAGATGGGTTGGTTTTAAACACTTGGTGCCAATGGTTGCAAAAGCCTAATTAAATAAATGCTTGTCAACAGTCCCATTTGCTAGCTTATCGACACAAACCAGCATGCATTTCACCTTCGATAGCTCAGTTGGTAGAGCGGAGACTGTAGAGGTTTGCTAGTAGCCATCCTTAGGTCACTGGTTCGAATCCGGCTCGAAGGATATTTTTTAAATTTATTTTAACGTTATATTTTTGCATCTAACCCATCCATTAGGGAGGAACCCAGCCATTAGGGAGGCACAAGCCAGTGATTCTTAGTGCCGGTCCCAAGCCCGGGTAAATGGGGAGGGTTGCGTTAGGAAGGGCATCCAGCGTAAAACATGTGCCAAATCAAATATGCCGATCACAAATGAGAATTTCATACCGGATCGGTCGAGGCCCGGGTTAACAACGACCGCCACAGGTATCGTTAGCCGACAGGGTACCGGTGGAAATTGGGCTACTGTTGCCGAAGGAGGAAAAGGAGAGGAGGAAGACGTCTACAGAGACGGCAGGGGAAGGAGCAGTGTAGGAGAGTGGAGGTTAGGGTTGGTACTTTAAATGTTGGTACTATGACGGGTAAAGGGAGAGAAGTAGCTGATATGATGGAGAGGAGAAAGGTAGATATGCTGTGTGTTCAGGAGACCAAGTGAAAAGGGAGTAAGGCCAGGAACATTGGAGGTGGATTTAAACTGTTTTATCATGGTGTGGATGGAAAGAGAAATGGTGTAGGGGTGATTCTGAAGGAAGAGTACAGTAAGAGTGTAGTGGAGGTGAAGAGAGTTTCTGATAGGGTGATGATCGTGAAGGTGGAAGTTGAAGGGATGATGATAAATGTCATCAGTGCCTATGCTCCACAAGTTGGCTGTAAGATGGAGGAGAAGGAAAGATTCTGGAGTGAATTAGATGAAGTGGTAGATGGTGTAACTAGGAAAGAACGGTTGGTGATTGGGGCGGACTTTAATGGGCATGTAGGTGAAGGGAACAGAGGTGACGAGGAGGTGATGGGTAGGTATGGTTTTAAGGAGAGGAATGTGGAAGGGCAGATGGTGGTAGATTTTGCTAAAAGGATGGAAATGGCAGTGGTGAACACTTATTTTAAGAAGAAGGAGGATCATAGGGTGACGTATAAGAGTGGAGGAAGGTGCACAAAGGTGGACTATGTGCTATGCAGGAGATGCAACCTGAAGGAGATTGGCGACTGTAAGGTGTTGGCAGGGGACAGTGTAGCTAGACAGCATAGGATGGTGGTCTGAAGGATGGTTTTGGAGGCAAAGAAGAAGAGGAGGAGAGTGAGGACTGAGAGAAGAATAAGATGGTGGAAACTGAAGGAGGAAGAGTGTAGTGTGAGGTTCAGGGAAGAGGTCAGAGAGAGGCTCAGTGGTGTTAAGGAGGTGTTGGATGATTGGGCAACTACTGCAGGAGTGATGAGGGAGGCAGCTAGAAAAGTACTTGGTGTGACATCTGGAAATAGAAAGGAAGACAAGGAAACGTGGTGGTGGAATGGGGAAGTGCAGGAGAGCATAAGGAGAAAGAGGTTAGCAAAACAAAAGTGGGATAGACAGAGTGATGAGAAAAGTAGGCAGGAGTACAAGGAGATGCGGCAGCAGGTTAAGAGGGATGTGGCGAAAGCCAAGGAAAAGGCATATGAGGAGCTGTATGAGAGGTTGGACACTAAGGAAGGAGAAAAGGATTTGTACCGATTGGCCAGGCAGAGGGACCGAGCTGGAAAGGATGTACTGCAAGTTAGAGCAGTAAAGGATGGAGAGGGAAATGTGTTGACTAGTGAGGAGAGTGTGTTGAGAAGGTGGAGGGAGTATTTTGAGCAGCTGATGAATGAGGAAAATCAGAGAGAGAGAAGGTTGGATGATGTGGAGTTGGTGAAGCAGGATGTAGATAGGATTAGTAAGGAGGAAGTGAGAGCAGCGATTAAGAGGATGAAGAGTGGAAAGTCGGTTGGACCAGATGACATACCGGTAGAAGCGTGGAGATGTTAAGGAGAGATGGCAGTGGAGTTTTTGACCAGATTGTTTAACAGGATTTTGGAAGGTGAGAAGATGCCTGAGGAATGGAGAAGAAGTGTGCTGGTACCGATCTTTAAGCATAAAGGAGATGTGCAGACCTGCAGTAACTACAGGGGTATTAAGTTGATCAGTCACACCATGAAGTTATGGGAAAGAGTAGTGGAAGCCAGGCTGAGAGAAGAGGTGACTATCTGTGAGCAACAGTATGGTTTCATGCCGAGGAAGAGCACCACAGATGCCTTATTTGCTTTGAGAATGTTGATGGAGAAGTATAGAGAAGGACAGAAGGAATTGCATTGTGTATTTGTGGATTTAGAGAAGGCGTACGACAGGGTGCCAAGAGAGGAGTTGTGGTATTGTATGAGGAAGTCAGGTGTGTCAGAGAAGTATGTGAGGGTGGTGCAGGACATGTATGAGGACAGTGTGACGGCAGTGAAGTGTGCAGTAGGTACGACAGACTGGTTTAGAGTGAAGGTTGGACTGCATCAAGGATCGGCCCTGAGCCCTTTCCTGTTTGCAGTGGTGATGGACAGGTTGACGGACGAGGTCAGACAGGAGTCTCCCTGGACTATGATGTTTGCGGATGATATTGTGATTTGTTGTGAGAGTAGGGAGCAGGTTGAGAAGAGCCTGGAGAGGTGGAGATATGCGCTCAAGAGAAGGGGAATGAAACTCAGTAGGAGTAAGACAGAATACATGTGTGTGAATGAGAGGGAGGGCAGTGGAGTGGTGCGGTTGCAGGGAGAAGAGCTTCAGAAGGTGGAGGAATTCAGGTACCTGGGGTCAACAGTGCAAAGTAATGGAGAGTGTGTTAGAGAAGTTAAGAAAAGAGTGCAGGCAGGGTGGAGTGGGTGGAGAAGAGTGACAGGAGTGATTTGTGATAGTAGGGTATCTGCAAAATTGAAAGGGAAAGTTTATAGGACTGTGGTGAGACCTGCGATGTTGTATGGTTTAGAGACAGTGGCATTGAGTAAAAGGCAGGAGTCAAGTCAAGTCAAGTCAGGTTTATTTGTATAGCGCTTTTCACAACAGACATTGTCTCAAAGCAGCTTTACACAAATCAACAGTGATGGTGAATAGTGTGAATTTGTCCCTGATGAGCAAGCCGTGGCGACTGTGGCAAGGAAAAACTCCCTTAGATGTTATGAGGAAGAAACCTTGAGAGGAACCAGACTCAAAAGGGGAACCCATCCTCATTTTGGGTGACATCAAGAGTTTGATCATAAATCTTTCAACAATACAGAACACTGGAGAGTGAGAACTAACATGATTACTGGAGTATAAGATTATAAGTGATGTTCTTTCTGCAGTCTTATACAGTCTATATGGATAGTAGCTCCGAGTTTTATGAGCTCAGCATTTGTGATCACCACAGATCCAGCATCAGCTTCTCTATGCCAGAGCCTTTAACACTCCAGGAGGTCCAATGTCAAACTCCACACATGTAGCGGGATCCAAATGGCACTGGTACGTCTCTAGATGGTTCGGGATGTTTGTGAGTTCGGCATCTACTTCTTCAAAGGTCCGTAATCATCACGAGGTGGGAGGTGACTGGAGCTGGCCAAACCTCAGGGTGTCTCGGGATGGGGAGAGAAAGAGAAGCAGTGGAGAGGAATTAGCGTAGCTGCTGTTCATGATATTAACAGCACAAGTTGATAATGTGCATGTGATCAGATGTTCTGGAGCACAAGGTTATGATGTGATGTGTGTTATGTGTAGGCTTTGCTAAAAAGATATGTTTTTAATCTACACTTAAACTGGGAGAGTGTGTCTGAGCCCCGAACACCGTCAGGAAGACTATTCCAGAGTTTAGGAGCTAAATGTGAAAATGATCTCCCACCTTTAGTGGACTTTGCTATTCTAGGAACTACTAGAAGCCCAGAGTTTTGAGATCTCAGGGAGCGTGGCGGATTGTAGCGAGTTGAAAGACTGGATAGATACATGGGAGCCAAACCATTTAGTGCTTTATAAGTGAGAAGTAATAGTTTGTAGTCTATTCGAAACTTAACAGGAAGCCAATGTAGGGACGATAAGATCGGGGTTATGTGATCATATTTTCTTGACCTTGTAAGAACTCTGGCTGCTGCATTCTGGACTAACTGAAGCTTGTTTATTAATGATGCAGGACATCCACCTAGCAACGCATTACAGTAGTCTATTCTGGAGGTCATGAACGCATGGACGAGCTTCTCTGCATCGGATATGGACAACATATTTCTTAGCTTAGAAATATTTCTAAGGTGAAAGAAGGCTGTTTTTGTAACTTGATTGATATGATTTTTGAAAGACAAGTCGCTGTCTAAAATAACACCCAGGTCTTTTACCGTTGAACTAGTGGTTACAGAGCATCCGTCTAAATGCAGGTTGAGATGCTGGAGCTTCTGTATACTAGTTTTTGGTCCGATGAGCAAAATCTTAGTCTTATCGGAATTTAAAAGTAGAAAGTTATGGGTCATCCAATCTCTTATTTCCATAACACACTCAGTTATCCGGGTTAATTGAGCTGTATCGCCTGGTTTAGATGAAATATATAGCTGAGTATCATCAGCATAACAATGGAAGCTAATTCCATGCCTTCTAATAATATTTCCTAACGGAAGCATGTATATTGTGAACAGCAGGGGTCCTAGAACTGAACCTTGCGGCACGCCATAATTTACTTGCATTAGCCTGGATAGCTCTCCATTTAAATCTACGAAATGGTAACGATCGGACAGGTAGGATTTAAACCAGCTTAATGCCTGTCCCTGAATGCCGATGTAATTTTGTAATCGATCTAGGAGGAGATCATGGTCTATAGTGTCGAATGCAGCACTAAGATCTAGTAAAACCAACAGCGAAATGAAGCCTTGGTCTGAAGCTAAAAACAGGTCATTAGTTATTTTAACTAGAGCAGTTTCTGTGCTATGATGGGGCCTAAAACCTGACTGAAATTCTTCAAAGATATTGTTCTCTTGCAGGTAGGAACATAACTGGGCAGCGACAATCTTTTCTAAAATCTTAGACATAAATGGGAGATTTGAAATTGCTCTGTAATTTGATAACGTGTTTGGATCCAGATTAGGTTTTTTAATGAGGGGCTTAATAACTGCTAACTTGAGGGATTTAGGGACGTGACCTAAAGATAGTGAGGAGTTAATAATATTTAGAAGAGGTTCACCAGTTGTATATAACACTTCCTTCAGTAATTTAGTAGGAATTGGATCTAACTGACATGTTGTCGATTTAGCTTTGGCAATAACATTATACAGCTCTTCCTGTCCTATACATGTAAAACAGTGGAGTTGTGGAGTTGAAGGTAACACTGTCTCAGGAGATGCTGTCAGAGGTTGAACTGCCACAATTGTTTTTCTAATGTTATCTATTTTTTCAGTGAAGAAAATCATAAAGTCCTCACTACTAAACTGTGATGGAACACAATTTTCAGAGCCCTGATTTGTAGTTAGTTTAGCTACAGTACTGAAAAGGAACCTGGGATTGTTTTTGTTGTTTTCTATAAATTTGCTCAGGTGTTCAGCTCTAGCAGTTTTTAGCGCCTGTCTGTAGCTGAGCATACTGTCTTTATACGTGATTCTAAATACCTCCAATTTAGTTTTCCTCCATTTTCTCTCCAGATTACGGGCTGTTCTCTTGAGTTCATGCGTATGACTATTATACCAAGGTGCAGGTGCTTGTTCTCTAACCTTTTTTAACCGGATGGGGCAACGGTGTCTATTGTGCTAGTGAGGATAAGGTCTATGTTGTTAGTGATTTCATCAAGATTATTAGTAGTTATGGGTTTAGTGAGAAATTGAGATAAATCAGGCAGGTTATTTATGAATCTGTCCTTAGTGGTTGGAACAATAGTCCTACCAAGTCGATAACGTGGTGCAACACGGCTAATCTGCTCTACCGGTAGTGTGTACAGTATGAGGTAATGGTCTGTGATGTCATCACTCTGAGGTAAAATATCTATATTAGTGACGTCTGCTCCGTGGGATATTATTAAGTCTAATGTGTGGTTAAAGCGATGAGTTGGTCTGGTGACGTTTTGTTTAACCCCAAAAGAGTTTAATAAGTCAACAAATGATAATCCTAGAGCATCGTTTACATCATCTACATCAATATTAAAATCTCCTACAAGCAGCACTTTATCAAAATTTATCAAGAGGTCTGATAGAAAACAAGCAAACTCTTGAAGAAAATCAGCGTAGGGCCCTGGGGGTCTGTACACGGTGACCAGAGCGAGTTTTCTATATATGTCTGAAAATACAACTTTAAGAATGAGCACTTCAAATGATTTAAAGCTGAATCCTAATATCTGACTAACATTAAGAGAGGCACTATAAATGGTTCCTACACCCCCCCCACGACCAGTCTGACGCGGCTCATGCTTATAATCATATCCTGACGGTGTCGACTCATTTAGACCCATATAATCACCTGGTTTAATCCAGGTCTCAGTGAGACAGAGTGCTGAGAGATTATTCTCTGTGATCATCTCATTTATAATCAGTGCTTTGGGTGCAAGTGATCTAATGTTTAAAAGACCAAACTTTAAAACTTTTTGGTGTTTGTTAATCTGGCATTTTTCAGTTTTAACTTCAATAAGATTATTTCTGGATCTTGTGTATTTAATTCTTGGTTTTGCTACACGAGGAATAGATACGGTTTCTATAAACTGGGCTGTGTGTGAACTTGTAACTATTTGGTCTGTTATGGTATGTGGTATGCGTGTTCTCATTGTCGTAAATTTCCTGATGTCTTACCAGTCAGATGGTGTGAAGTATCCTAGAGATGTTATCTGATAGCACTGCTGCTCCAACTCTGCTGGGGTGCAGGCCATCAGGGCGGAAGAACCTAGGACGCTCCCAGAAACAGTTCCAGTTATTAACAAAGAGAAGTTTATGTTCTCGACACCATGACTGTAACCATTCATTTAGAGCTAAAAGTCTACTAAACTTCTCAGCCCCTCGCTGGTAAGTGGGAAGAGGTCCTGACACTATGATCCTCGTTGTGGGTGATGTGCTGCGTACCGTCTCCACCAGGATCCTGAAGTCCCTCTTTAATATCTCCGTTTGCCTCAGCCTGGTGTCGTTCGTTCCGGCATGAAGAACAACCGCTCCGAAGTTCTCCTTCAGGATCGCGGGTACCTGCGCAGCGACATCAAGAACACGAGCACCAGGAAAACAGCGAGTGTGCACCTTGCCTTTAGCTCCGGTAGCGCGGACATGCCGGACGATGGAATCTCCGAGAATCACAGTGTTGCGTTCCGTCTCGCGGAGAGGGGTGAAGCGGTTCTTGGTCGAGATCTCGAAGGCCTGTAGTGGCTTTGCTTGTCTCTTCCGCCGCTGCCGCATCCAGGGTCCGTGTTGCACCTTTGCCAGAGATGTAGGTGCGCTGGGTCTGGGCAGAGAAACACGCGGAGTTGAGGTGCTGGGAGCGTTGGGTTCAGCCCGGGAATTTACCTGGGACGAGTGCGCGTCCGCCCGGGATGTTTCCAGCGCCGCTTTCCGCTCTCGCAGCCGGGCATGCTTTTCATGCAGCTCGCGAATCTGTTTCTCCAAAACCTCCATCTCCAACGCCACCGTTTGCAAATCGAATGAGTTCTCACCTGTGCTCAAAGTCAGACACACAGCCGGCATAGTGCTCATAATCACGAACAGATTTCAGATACACAAATTAGATAAAGTGAGAGAAAATATAGTGGTAGTCGAGTTTAACTGACTACAGGCACAAGTCAGGAAGACAAACAATTTAGGATTATTAAAAGAGAAAAACACAAACAAACGAATATAAACACGAATACAAACACGGAACTCGCGGCAAACAAGTCAAACACAGGAAGCTACGTGGAGGTGGAGCTGGAGGTAGCAGAGCTGAAGATGTTGAGGTTTTCGTTGGGAGTGACGAGGATGGATAAGATTAGAAATGAGTTTATTAGAGGGACAGCGCATGTAGGATGTTTTGGTGACAAGGTGAGGGAGGCGAGATTGAGATGGTTTGGACATGTGCAGAGGAGGGACATGAATTATACTGGTAGAAGAATGCTGAGGATGGAGCCACCAGGTAGGAGGAAAAGAGGAAGGCCAAGAAGGAGGTTCATGGATGTGGTGAGGGAAGACATGCAGGTAGTTGGTGTAAAAGAGGCAGATGTAGAGGACAGGGTGGTATGGAGACGGATGATCCGCTGTGGCGACCCCTAATGGGAGCAGCCGAAAGAAGAAGAAGAAGAAGAAGAAGTTATATTATTGCATCTATCCAAAAGGTGATCCAGATTCGAAAAGGGATAAAAGGATTTAACTTCCCTGGTGCCTAGACACGGACCCCACATACCTTCTATCACGTGAGCGCATTACCTCCAAGAGCTTGTAGACTGATTTTCAGAGTCATCAGAGAATATCTATGGCCAGATACAATTTTTCTCCACAAGATGTCAGTTAAATAGCCAAAGGTTTTGCAGATTTTCTCTCTGTGACTGCCACTGGTTTTAATTAGTCAAGATTTGAGTTCTCCAGTGAATAATTACACAGAGCCAAAAAGCTTTAGAGAAAGAAGTAAAAAAAAAAACAAACACAACAAAACTTGGTTAGTAGACATGTATTGGAAATTAAATGTTTATGATGTGACTTGTGTCATTTTTGGTGTATTTAAAATAATTTTCTAAGTAGAACGGCAGTCAATAATGCAAAATTTGGCAAGAGAAATGTTAATGGACTTACTGCTTTGACAGAAAAGTTTTATGTTCAATGTATATATCTATATCTATTTGTTCACTATTGAGATGGGTTGGTTTTAAACACTTGGTGCCAATGGTTGCAAAAGCCTAATTGAATTAAACGCTTGTCAACAGTGCCATTTGCTAGCTCATCGACACAAACCGGCATGCATTTCACCTTCGATAGCTCAGTTGGTAGAGCGGAGAACTGTAGAAGTTTGCTAGTAGCCATCCTTAGGTCGCTGGTTTGAATCCGGCTCGAAGGATATTTTTTTTAACGTTAAATTATTGCATCTATCCAAAAGGTGAGCCAGATTCGAACGGGGATAAAAGGATTTAACTTCCCTGACCGGGAATCGAACCCGGGCCGCGGCGGTGAGAGCGCCGAATCCTAGCCACTAGACCATCAGGGAGGCGATGAGCACAATAATCCTCTAGCGGCTGGTCGTGGTCATTACCACACTATCTATGCGGTATAAGGGCAATGACTCTGATGCCCATGGTGCCTAGACACGGACCCCACATACCTTCTATCAGGTGAGCGCATTACTTCCAAGAGCTTGTAGACTGATTTTCAGAGTCAGCAGAGAATATCTATGGCCAGATAAAATTTTTCTCCAGATGTCAGTTAAATAGCCAAAGGTTTTGCAGATTTTCTCTCTGTGACTGCCACTGGTTTTAATTAGTCAAGATTTGAGTTCTCCAGTGAATAATAACACAGAGCCAAAAAGCTTTAAAGAAAGAAGTAAAAAAAAAACAAACACAACAAAACTTGAAGCTCATCGTCACAAACCAGCATGCATTTCACCTTCGATAGCTCAGTTGGTAGAGCGGAGGACTGTAGAGGTTTGCTATAAGCCATCCTTAGATCGCTGGTCCGGATCGAAGGATATTTTTTTTAACGTTAGATTATTGCATCTATCCAAAAGGTGAGCCAGATGCGAACGGGTATAAAAGGATTTAACTTCCCTGAAGAGAATCGAACCCGGGCCGCGGCGGTGAGAGCGCCGAATCCTAGCCACTAGACCACCAGGGAGGCGAAGAGCACATTAATCCTCTAGCGGCTGGTCGTGGTCATTACCACACTATCTATGCGGTCTAAGGGGCAATGACTCTGATGCCCATTGGTGCCTAGACACGGACCCCACATACCTTCTATCAGGTGAGCGCATTACTTCCAAGAGCTTGTAGACTGATTTTCAGAGTCAGCAGAGAATATCTATGGCCCAATACAATTTTTCTCCACAAGATGTCAGTTAAATAGCCAAAAGTTTTGCATATTTTCTCTCTGTGACTGCCACTGGTATTAATTTGTTAAGATTTCAGTTCTCCAGTGAATAATTTCACAGAGCCAAAAAGCTGCAAAAAAAGGAAGAAAAAAAAACAAAAAGCACAACAAAACTTGGTTAGTAGAGCTGTATTGGAAATTAAATGTTCATGATGTGACTTGTGGCAGTTTTATTTTTGGTGTATTTAAAATAATTTTCTAAGTAGAACGGCAGTCAATGATGCAAAATTTGGCAAGAGAAATGTTAATGGACTTACTGCTTTGACAGAAAAGTTTTATGTTCAATGTATATATCTATATCTATTTGTTCACTATTGAGATGGGTTGGTTTTAAACACTTGGTGCTCTTGGTTGCAAAAGCCTAATTGAAATAAACGCTTGTCAACAGTCCCATTTGCTAGCTCATCGACACAAACCGGCATGCATTTCACCTTCGATAGCTCAGTTGGTAGAGCGGAGGACTGTAGAGGTTTGCTAGTAGCCATCCTTAGGTCGCTGGTTCGAATCCGGCTCGAAGGATATTTTTTTTAACATTAGATTATTGCATCTATACAAAAGGTGAGCCAGATTCAAACGGGGATAAAAGGATTTAACTTCCCTGACCGGGAATCGAACCCAACCCGCGGCGGTGAGAGCGCCGAATCCTAGCCACTAGACCATCAGGGAGGCGATGAGCACAATAATCCTCTAGCGGCTGGTCGTGGTCATTACCACACTATCTATGCGGTATGAGGGCAATGACTCTGATGCCCATGGTGCCTAGACACGGACCCCACATACCTTCTATCAGGTGAGCGCATTACTTCCAAGAGCTTGTAGACTGATTTTCAGCAGAGAATATCTATGGCCAGATAAAATTTTTCTCCAGAAGATGTCAGTTAAATAGCCAAAAGTTTTGCAGATTTTCTCTCTGTGACTGCCACTGGTTTTAATTAGTCAAGATTTGAGTTCTCCAGTGAATAATTTCACAGAGCCAAAAAGCTGCAAAGAAAGAAGTAAAAAAAACAAAAAACACAACAAAACTTGGTAAGTAGAGCTGTATTGGAAATTAAATGTTTATGATGTGACTTGTGGCAGTTTTATTTTTGGTCTATTTAAAATAATTTTCTAAGCAGAACGGCAGTTAATGATGCAAAATTTGGCAAGAGAAATTATTCAGAAAAGGGACTACAAATGTCATGGCTTTGAACACTGTTAATGGACTTACTGCTTTGACAGAAAAGTTGTATGTTCAATGTATATATCTATATCTATTTGTTCACTATTGAGATGGGTTTGTTTTAAACACTTGGTGCTCTTGGTTGCAAAAGCCTAATTGAAATAAACGCTTGTCAACAGTCCCATTTGCTAGCTCATCGACACAAACCGGCATGCATTTCACCTTCGATAGCTCAGTTGGTAGAACGGAGGACTGTAGAGGTTTGCTAGCAGCCATCCTTAGGTCGCTGGTTCGAATCCGGCTCGGAGGATATTTTTTTAAATTTATTTTAACGTTATATTATTGCGTCTATCCAAAAGGTGATCCAGATTCGAACAGGGATAAAAGGATTTAACTTCCATGACCGGGAATCGAACCCGGGCCGCGGCGGTGAGAGCGCCGAATCCTAGCCACTAGACCACCAGGGAGGTGATGAGCACAATAATCCTCTAGCGGCTGGTCGTGGTCATTACCACACTATCTATGCGGTCTGAGGGCAATGACTCTGATGCCAATTGGTGCCTAGACACGGACCCCACATACCTTCTATCAGGTGAGCGCATTACCTCCAAGAGCTTGTAGACTGATTTTCAGAGTCATCAGAGAATATCTATGGCCAGATACAATTTTTCTCCACAAGATGTCAGTTAAATAGCCAAAGGTTTTGCAGATTTTCTCTCTGTGACTGCCACTGGTTTTAATTAGTCAAGATTTGAGTTCTCCAGTGAATAATTACAAAGAGCCAAAAAGCTTTAGAGAAAGAAGTAAAAAAAAAACAAACACAACAAAACTTGGTTAGTAGACCTGTATTGGAAATTAAATGTTTAAGATGTGACTTGTGGCAGTTTCATTTTTGGTGTATTTAAAATAATTTTCTAAGTAGAACGGCAGTCAATGATGCAATATTTGGCAAGAGAAATGTTAATGGACTTACTGCTTTGACAGAAAAGTTTTATGTTCAATATATATATCTATATCTATTTGTTCACTATTGAGATGGGTTGGTTTTAAACACTTGGTGCCAATGGTTGCAAAAGCCTAATTGAATTAAACGCTTGTCAACAGTCCCATTTGCTAGCTCATCGACACAAACCGGCATGTATTTCACCTTCGATAGCTCAGTTGGTAGAGCGGAGAACTGTAGAAGTTTGCTAGTAGCCATCCTTAGGTCGCTGGTTTGAATCCGGCTCGAAGGATATTTTTTTTAACGTTAAATTATTGCATCTATCCAAAAGGTGAGCCAGATTCGAACGGGGATAAAAGGATTTAACTTCCCTGACCGGGAATCGATCCCGGGCCGCGGCGGTGAGTGCGCCGAATCCTAGCCACTAGACCATCAGGGAGGCGATGAGCACAGTAATCCTCTAGCGGCTGGTCGTGGTCATTACCACACTATCTATGCGGTCTGAGGGCAATGACTCTGATGCCCATTGGTGCCTAGACAATACCCCACATACCTTCTATCAGGTATCATTACTTCCAAGAGCTTGTAGACTGATTTTCAGAGTCAGCAGAGAATATCTATGGCCAGATAAAATTTTTCTCCAGAAGATGTCAGTTAAATAGCCAAAGGTTTTGCAGATTTTCTCTCTGTGACTGCCACTGGTTTTAATTAGTCAAGATTTGAGTTCTCCAGTGAATAATAACACAGAGCCAAAAAGCTTTAAAGAAAGAAGTAAAAAAAAACCAAACACAACACAACTTGAAGCTCATCGTCACAAACCAGCATGCATTTCACCTTCGATAGCTCAGTTGGTAGAACGGAGGACTGTAGAGGTTTGCTATAAGTCATCCTTAGATCGCTGGTCCGGATCGAAGGATATTTTTTTTAACGTTAGATTATTGCATCTATCCAAAAGGTGAGCCAGATGCGAACGGGTATAAAAGGATTTAACTTCCCTGAAGGGAATCGAACCCGGGCCGCGGCGGTGAGAGCGCCGAATCCTAGCCACTAGACCACCAGGGAGGCGAAGAGCACATTAATCCTCTAGCGGCTGGTCGTGGTCATTACCACACTATCTATGCGGTCTAAGGGGCAATGACTCTGATGCCCATTGGTGCCTAGACACGGACCCCACATACCTTCTATCAGGTGAGCGCATTACTTCCAAGAGCTTGTAGACTGATTTTCAGAGTCAGCAGAGAATATCTATGGCCCAATACAATTTTTCTCCACAAGATGTCAGTTAAATAGCCAAAAGTTTTGCAGATTTTCTCTCTGTGACTGCCACTGGTATTAATTAGTTAAGATTTCAGTTCTCCAGTGAATAATTTCACAGAGCCAAAAAGCTGCAAAGAAAAAAGTAAAAAAAACAAAAAACACAACAAAACTTGGTTAGTAGAGCTGTATTGGAAATTAAATGTTCATAATGTGACTTGTGGCAGTTTTATTTTTGGTGTATTTAAAATAATTTTCTAAGTAGAACGGCAGTCAATGATGCAAAATTTGGCAAGAGAAATGTTAATGGACTTACTGCTTTGACAGAAAAGTTTTATGTTCAATGTATATATCTATATCTATTTGTTCACTATTGAGATGGGTTGGTTTTAAACACTTGGTGCCAATGGTTGCAAAAGCCTAATTGAAATAAACGCTTGTCAACAGTCCCATTTGCTAGCTCATCGACACAAACCAGCATGCATTTCACCTTCGATAGCTCAGTTGGTAGAGCGGAGGATTGTAGAGGTTTGCTAGTAGCCATCCTCAGGTCGCTGGTTCGAATCCGGCTCGAAGGATATATTTTTTAACATTAGATTATTGCATCTATCCAAAAGGTGAGCCAGATTCGAACGGGGATGAAAGGATTTAACTTCCCTGACCGGGAATCGAACCCGGGCCGCGGCGGTGAGAGCGCCGAATCCTAGCCACTAGACCATCAGGGAGGCGATGAGCACAATAATCCTCTAGCGGCTGGTCGTGGTCATTACCACACTATCTATGCGGTATGAGGGCAATGACTCTGATGCCCATGGTGCCTAGACACGGACCCCACATACCTTCTATCAGGTAAGCGCATTACTTCCAAGAGCTTGTTTAATGATTTTCAGCAGAGAATATCTATGGCCAGATAAAATTTTTCTCCACAAGATGTCAGTTAAATAGCCAAAGGTTTTGCAGATTTTCTCTCTGTGACTGCCACTGGTTTTAATTAGTCAAGATTTGAGTTCTCCAGTGAATAATAACACAGAGCCAAAAAGCTTCAAAGAAAGAAGTAAAAAAAAACCAAATACAACAAAACTTGAAGCTCATCGACACAAACCGGCATGCATTTCAACTTCGATAGCTCAGTTGGTAGAGCGGAGGACTGTAGAGGTTTGCTATAAGCCATCCTTAGATCGCCGGATCGAAGGATATTGTTTTTTAACGTTAGATTATTGCATCTATCCAAAAGGTAAGCCATATGCGAACAGGTATAAAAGGATTTAACTTCCCTGACCGGGAATCGAACCCGGGCCGCAGCGGTGAGAGCGCCGAATCCTAGCCACTAGACCACCAGGGAGTCGAAGAGCACATTAATCCTTTAGCGGCTGGTCGTGGTCATTACCACACTATCTATGCGGTCTAAGGGCAATGACTCTGATGCCCATTGGTGCCTAGACACGGACCCCACATACCTTCTATCAGGTGAGCGCATTACTTCCAAGAGCTTGTAGACTGATTTTCAGAGTCAGCAGAGAATATCTATGGCCCAATACAATTTTTCTCCACAAGATGTCATTTAAGTAGCCAAAAGTTTTGCAGATTTTCTCTCTGTGACTGCCACTGGTATTAATTAGTTAAGATTTGAGTTCTCCAGTGAATAATTTCACAGAGCCAAAAAGCTGCAAAGAAAGAAGTAAAAAAAACAAAAAACACAACAAAACTTGGTTAGTAGAGCTGTACTGGAAATTAAATGTTCATGATTTGACTTGTGGCAGTTTTATTTTTGGTGTATTTAAAATAATTTTCTAAGTAGAACGGCAGTCAATGATGCAAAATTTGGCAAGAGAAATGTTAATGGACTTACTGCTTTGACAGAAAAGTTTTATGTTCAATGTATATATCTATATCTATTTGTTCACTATTGAGATGGGTTGGTTTTAAACACTTGGTGCCAATGGTTGCAAAAGCCTAATTGAAATAAACGCTTGTCAACAGTCCCATTTGCTAGCTCATCGACACAAACCGGCATGCATTTCACCTTCGATAGCTCAGTTGGTAGAGCGGAGGACTGTAGAGGTTTGCTAGTAGCCATCCTTAGGTCGCTGGTTTGAAACCGGCTTGAAGGATATATTTTTTAACATTAGATTATTGCATCTATCCAAAAGGTGAGCCAGATTCGAACGGGGATAAAAGGATTTAACTTCCCTGACCGGGAATCGAACCCGGGCCGCGGCGGTGAGAGCGCCGAAGCCTAGCCACTAGACCATCAGGGAGGCAATGAGCACAATAATCCTCTAGCGGCTGGTCGTGGTCATTACCACACTATCTATGCGGTATGAGGGCAATGACTCTGATGCCCATGGTGCCTAGACACGGACCCCACATACCTTCTATCAGGTGAGCGCATTACTTCCAAGAGCTTGTAGACTGATTTTCAGAGTCAGCAGAGAATATCTATGGCCAGATAAAATTTTTCTCCACAAGATGTCAGTTAAATAGCCAAAGGTTTTGCAGATTTTCTCTCTGTGACTGCCACTGGTTTTAATTAGTCAAGATTTGAGTTCTCCAGTGAATAATAACACAGAGCCAAAAAGCTTTAAAGAAAGAAGTAAAAAAAAACCAAATACAACAAAACTTGAAGCTCATCGACACAAACCGGCATGCATTTCAACTTCGATAGCTCAGTTGGTAGAGCGGAGGACTGTAGAGGTTTGCTATAAGCCATCCTTAGATCGCCGGATCGAAGGATATTTTTTTTAACGTTAGATTATTGCATCTATCCAAAAGGTAAGCCATATGCGAACAGGTATAAAAGGATTTAACTTCCCTGACCGGGAATCGAACCCGGGCCGCGGCGGTGAGAGCGCCGAATCCTAGCCACTAGACCACCAGGGAGTCGAAGAGCACATTAATCCTTTAGCGGCTGGTCTGGTCATTACCACACTATCTATGCGGTTTAAGGGCAATGACTCTGATGCCCATTGGTGCCTAGACACGGACCCACATACCTTCTATCAGGTGAGCGCATTACTTCCAAGAGCTTGTAGACTGATTTTCTGAGTCAGCAGAGAATATCTATGGCCAATACATATTTTCTCCACAAGATGTATTTAAGTAGCCAAAAGTTTTGCAGATTTTCTCTCTGTGACTGCCACTGGTTTAATTAGTCAAGATTTGAGTTCTCCAGTGAATAATTTCACAGAGCCAAAAAGCTGCAAAGAAAGAGTAAAAAAAACAAAAAACACAACAAAACTTGGTAGTAGAGCTGTATTGGAAATTAAATGTTATGATGTGACTTGTGGCAGTTTTATTTTTGGTGTATTTAAAATAATTTTCTAAGTAGAACGGCAGTCAATGATGCAAAATTTGGCAAGAGAAATTATTCAGAAAAGGGACTACAAATGTCATGGCTTTGAACACTGTTAATGGACTTACTGCTTTGACAGAAAAGTTTATGTTCAATGTATATATCTATATCTTTTGTTCACTATTGAATGGTTGTTTTAAACACTTGGTGCCTTGGTTGCAAAAGCCTAATTGGAAATAAACGCTTGTCAACAGTCCCATTTGCTAGCTCATCGACACAAACCGGCATGCATTTCACCTTCGATAGCTCAGTTGGTAAACGAGGACTGTAGAGGTTTGCTAGCAGCCATCCTTAGGTCGCTGGTTCGAATCCGGCTCGGAGGATATTTTGTAAAATTTATTTTAACGTTATTTTATTGCGTCTATCCAAAAGGTGATCCAGATTCGAACAGGGATAAAAGGATTTAACTTCCATGACCGGGAATCGAACCCGGGCCGCGCCGGTGAGAGCGCCGAATCCTAGCCACTAGACCACCAGGGAGGTGATGAGCACAATAATCCTCTAGCGGCTGGTCGTGGTCATTACCACACTATCTATGCGGTCTGAGGGCAATGACTCTGATGCCAATTGGTGCCTAGACACGGACCCCACATACCTTCTATCAGGTGAGCGCATTACCTCCAAGAGCTTGTAGACTGATTTTCAGAGTCATCAGAGAATATCTATGGCCAGATAGGACGTAGAGGTTTGCTAGCAGCCATCCTTAGGTCGCTGGTTCGAATCCGGCTCGAAGGATATTTTTTAAAATTTATTTTAAACGTTATATTATTGCATCTAACCCAGCCATTAGGGAGGAACCCAGCCATTAGGGAGGCACAAGCCAGTGCATTGTTAGTGCCGGTACCAAGCCCGGGTAAATGGGGAGGGTTGCGTTAGGAAGGGCATCCAGCGTAAAACATGTGCCAAATTAAATATACGGATCACAAATGAGAATTTCATACCGGATCGGTCGAGGCCCGGGTTAACAACGACCGCCACAGGTATCGTTAGCTGACAGGGTACGGTGGAAATTGGGCTACTGTTGGCCGAAGGAGGAAAGGAGAGGAGGAAGAGTCTACAGAGACGGCAGGGGAAGGAGCAGTGTAAGGAGAGTGGAGGTTAGGGTTGGTACTTTAAATGTTGGTACTATGACGGGTAAAGGGAGAGAAGTAGCTGATATGATGGAGAGGAGAAAGGTAGATATGCTGTGTGTTCAGGAGACCAAGTGGAAAGGGAGTAAGGCCAGGAACATTGGAGGTGGATTTAAACTGTTTTATTCATGGTGTGGATGGAAAGTGAAATAGTGTAGGGGTGATTCTGAAGGAAGAGTACAGTAAGAGTGTAGTGGAGGTGAAGAGAGTTTCTGATAGGGTGATGATCGTGAAGGTGGAAGTTGAAGGGATGATGATAAATGTCATCAGTGCCTATGCTCCACAGTTGGCTGTGAGATGGAGGAGAAGGAAAGATTCTGGAGTGAATTAGATGAAGTGGTAGATGGTGTACCTAGGAAAGAACGGTTGGTGATTGGGGCGGACTTTAATGGGCCATGGTAGGTGAAGGGAACAGAGGTGACGAGGAGGTGATGGGTAGGTATTGGTTTTAAGGAGAGGAATGTGGAAGGGCAGATGGTGGTAGATTTTGCTAAAAGGATGGAAATGGCAGTGGTGAACACTTATTTTAAGAAGAAGGAGATCATAGGGTGACGTATAAGAGTGGAGGAAGGTGCACAAAGGTGGACTATGTGCTATGCAGGAGATGCAACCTGAAGGAGATTGGCGACTGTAAGGTGTTGGCAGGGGACAGTGTAGCTAGACAGCATAGGATGGTGGGTCTGTAGGATGGTTTGGAAGCGAAGAAGAAGAGGAGGAGAGTGAGGACTGAAGAGAGAATAAGATGGTGGAAACTGAAGGAGGAAGAGTGTAGTGTGAGGTCAGGAAGAGGTCAGAGAGAGGCTCAGTGGTGTTAAGGAGGGTGTTGGATGATTGGGCACTACTGCAGGAGTGATGAAGGGGAGGCCAGCTAGAAAAGTACTTGGTGTGACATCTGGAAAATAGAAAGGAAGACAAGGAGACGTGGTGGTGGAATGAGGAAGTGCAGGAGAGCATAAAGAGAAAGAGGTTGGCAAAACAGAAGTGGGATAGACAGAGTGATGAGAAAAGTAGGCAGGAGTACAAGGAGAGGCGGCAGCAGGTTAAGAGGGATGTGGCGAAAGCCAAGGAAAAGGCATATGAGGAGCTGTATGAGAGGTTGGACACTAAGGAAGGAGAAAAGGATTTGTACCGATTGGCCAGGCAGAGGGACGAGCTGGAAAGGATGTACTGCAAGTTAGAGCAGTAAAGATGGAGAGGGAAATGTGTTTACTAGTGAGGAGAGTGTGTTGAGAAGGTGGAGGGAGTATTTTGAGCAGCTGATGAATGAGGAAAATCAGAGAGAGAGAAGGTTGGATGATGTGGAGTTGGTGAAGCAGGATGTAGATAGGATTAGTAAGGGAGGAAGTGAGAGCAGCGATTAAGAGGATGAAGAGTGGAAAGTCGGTTGGACCAGATGACATACCGGTAGAAGCGTGGAGATGTTTAGGAGAGATGGCAGTGGAGTTTTTGACCAGATTGTTTAACAGGATTTTGGAAGGTGAGAAGATGCCTGAGAAATGGAGAAGAAGTGTGCTGGTACCGATCTTTAAGCATAAAGGAGATGTGCAGACCTGCAGGAACTACAGGGGTATTAAGTTGATCAGTCACACCATGAAGTTATGGGAAAGAGTAGTGGAAGCCAGACTGAGAGAAGAGGTGACCATCTGTGAGCAACAGTATGGTTTCATGCCGAGGAAGAGGCACCACAGATGCCTTATTTGCTTTGAGAATGTTGATGGAGAAGTATAGAGAAGGACAGAAGGAATTGCATTGTGTATTGTGGATTTAGAGAAGGCGTACGACAGGGTGCCAAGAGAGGAGTTGTGGTATTGTATGAGGAAGTCAGGTGTGTCAAGAAAGTATGTGAGGGTGGTGCAGGACATGTATGAGGACAGTGTGACGGCAGTGAAGTGTGCAGTAGTACGACAGACTGGTTTAGAGTGAAGGTTGGACTGCATCAAGGATCGGCCCTGAGCCCTTTCCTGTTTGCAGTGGTGATGGACAGGTTGACGGACGAGGTCAGAACAGGAGTCTCCCTGGACTATGATGTTTGCGGATGATATTGTGATTTGTTGTGAAAATAGGAGCAGGTTGAGAAGAGCCTGGAGAGGTGGAGATATGCGCTGAAGAGAAGGGGAATGAAACTCAGTAGGAGTAAGGACAGAATACATGTGTGTGAATGAGAGGGAGGGCAGTGGAGGTGGTGCGGTTGCAGGGAGAAAGAGCTTCAGAAGGTGGAGGAATTCAGGTACCTGGGGTCAACAGTGCAAAGTAATGGAGAGTGTGTTAGAGAAGTTAAGAAAGAGTGCAGGCAGGGTGGAGTGGGTGGAGAAGAGTGACAGGAGTGGTTTGTGATAGTAGGGTATCTGCAAAATTGAAAGGAAAGTTTATAGGACTGTGGTGAGACCTGCGATGTTGTATGGTTTAGAGACAGTGGCATTGAGTAAAAGGCAGGAGTCAAGTCAAGTCAAGTCAGGTTTATTTGTATAGCGCTTTTCACAACAGACATTGTCTCAAAGCAGCTTTACACAAATCAACAGTGATGGTGAATGGTGTGTATTTGTCCCTGATGAGCAAGCAATGTGTGTTATGTGTAGGCTTTGCTAAAAAGATATGTTTTTAATCTACACTTAAACTGGGAGAGTGTGTCTGAGCCGTGAACACTGTCAGAAAGACTATTCCAGAGTTTAGGAGCTAAATGTGAAAATGCTCTACCACCTTTAGTGGACTTTGCTATTCTAGGAACTACTAGAAGCCCAGAGTTTTGAGATCTCAGGGAGCGTGGCGGATTGTAGCGAGTTGAAAGACTGGATAGATACATGGGAGCCAAACCATTTAGTGCTTTATAAGTGAGAAGTAATAGTTTGTAGTCTATTCGAAACTTAACAGGAAGCCAATGTAGGGACGATAAGATCGGGGTTATGTGATCATATTTTCTTGACCTTGTAAGAACTCTGGCTGCTGCATTCTGGACTAACTGAAGCTTGTTTATTAATGATGCAGGACATCCACCTAGCAACGCATTACAGTAGTCTATTCTGGAGGTCATGAACGCATGGACGAGCTTCTCTGCATCGGATATGGACAACATATTTCTTAGCTTAGAAATATTTCTAAGGTGAAAGAAGGCTGTTTTTGTAACTTGATTGATATGATTTTTGAAAGACAAGTCGCTGTCTAAAATAACACCCAGGTCTTTTACCGTTG
>JBCEWE010001811.1:17500-23005 GCA_039877035.1 Silurus lanzhouensis | reverse complement strand
AAATTTGGACGTCCCAATGGTGGACTAGTGTTGTGACTCTGTATTGTTGAAATATGCAACTTTGAATGTACTGGTATTATTGATTTACATTCTTTTCACCCCCTTCAGATCCATCCATCCATGCTCGTGTCATCGTGGGAGACTCAGGAGTGAAGATCACTAGATTCTGACCTGAAACGTGGGATTATTTTACACACTCTGCATTGCATAGGGACTCTGCTGTTCGTCCATCTTTGAGCGAGAGGAATAAATATAGCCAGCAGCTGTAATTAAAGCAATAGCTTTTAACGGAGGCATTTCAAAGGATGATTGGATCACCAAGGAGTTTAATGAAGTGTTGGACATTGAGCTATATGTGGAACAGTAACTACTGGTGTGAAAATGAAATGAGGGAATCTCTTTACAAGTGAGTTTTCTGCTTGATTCGTTCTAATTTTCTTGCCTTTGTACACACACCAGAATGGAATTGTCTGGATTTCAAAGAATCTCCCATTGTGCAAGATACCCTGCCCTGTTTACTTTACACAGATACCTGGTATCTGCCATTTTTTTTATCTTGATTATTACCCTTAATCCTGTTAATTTATTAATAGACACAACACTAATAGGTTCGTCTCTTTACCACTTCTCAGGTTCTGCCTCAGATCAGTTAGGGTCTGTGTCTTGATTTACCAAATGTACCAGCTCTATAAGCATTGCCCACTTTTCCTTTCCTGACTCATCATCTACTTCTATCCAGTTTAATGCCACTTGCCAGACTGCCGAAACTCACATTCCTAATCTTTGACCATGCCGATGGGGCACTCTTGCGACTGACTCCTTGCCGTTCCCAGCTAGACCCAGGCACCAGTCAGCAATCTTTGCCTCCTTCACCTTCCAATTTACAGCATGGGTTGTCTCTTTATAGCCTTGTCCCCAGGTTTTACTTTTTACTTTTCTTGTCTCCTAACTTGGGGATGCATCTTGATCTACCAGTTGCCTCATTCATTTTTAAACTTGCTGAGGGTCTCCGGGAGGGAGATGGTGGTTTAGTGGATAAGGAATTGGACTTTGGGTCAAAGATCATGAGTTCACATCCAAGCCAAACCAAGCTGGCCATCCTAACCCCATAGCTGCTCAGTTGTATGAAGGATATAAATGTATGTCGCTCTGGATAAGGGGTTTCTTTCTCTTCCCTGCCCTCTTGCCCTCAAACTCCACTTCATACACTACACCTCTTTACCTGCAGAACCAGTTGTCCCTCATGAGCTCTGTCTCAGCCACACCCTACTCAGGGATGTGATCTGAGGTGACTACAATCCTGTACAGGTGGCAATTTATTAGCCAGACTGACATTTGCAGGGGCAACTTACCGTTCCAAACTTCTCCACTATTTCTACTCGCTCAATTAAAGTTCCATCCAAACAATTTATTTACTTAGTAAAAGCGATTAGCATTAACGAGACCATAGATAGATGTGCATACTAAAAACGTCTTGAGTAGCCTATAATCATGTTAGTCAGGGGTATTAGGGGAGTCTAGCTCACTGTTAGGTATGTGCCAAATATCAGTTCGTACGGTTTATCAAGTATATTGTAAAATGCATTTTGTTAGCAAGGACACTCAGCTCTTGTATGTGCACTACATCGTTTAGACTCTTGTGTAAGGAATATAGAGTTTCAAGTCTGTATAATTCAGCAGGCAACTGAATGACAGAGGTCATTGGACGAATCTGAAAGTGTCTTATGGAAGGTGGCAATCCGATCGCTAAAATGGTTGCTTTTTGGAATATATAGTATCGTGATAATATCGTAACCTTTGATAATCAGCACGTGCCTGTGCATAACAGGATGCAGCCATTTAATGGCGCTCTGATCTTTATCGAATAGTGCATTTGCCTGATTGTTGATGCAGAAGCATGCATTCGTGCGAGGTAATGCAAGTTGCACAAATTGGTCAATTTTTATTTAATTTCTTCCCTTTTTTTTCTTACCAACTCCAATAAAAACTGCTCAAGCGTACCCAATTTTTTTGCTAATTGTAAAACATTTAGCTACGTTCCTTTTATTTGTTTCGCTAATGCAGAATGATGCTTTCGGAAATGTTTGTAAGCCCTTAATGAAAGAGAATGAAAGTCATTTCAAAAGCTAAAATGATCGACTTTAAAAAAAAAAAACAGAAACTAAACGCTTTTTTTCCCGCACAGATCAAAGCGTTTAACGTTTTCATTGCTTTTTATTCAATTACTGACAAAAAAAAAAAAAAAAAGGGGACATGAGCAAGTGTTTCAGTTGTTGAAATTTTGACACCATCCAACGTAGGCAACGTTGTCTGATGAGGGCTAAGCCGGAAAAGTGTGTATTTCAGGATATTTTTTGGGGGAGGGCTACAACTCGGACACTTGGAATCCCAGACCTTTTGTTAGCATTTGGGCTGCTTTTCATTTTGTTGCTTGTTTATGACCCCAGTTATGATGTCTTGTTAATAGATGCTGTTATAAAATTGGAATTATCACTATGTCAATGTTGAATAAAGGAAAAAAAATATATATATGATGTACAGTTCTTAGTTCTGTAAACAAAAGTAGTTTTATCCTCAAAATTGGAAAAATTTGGAACACCTGCCTATTCCACCCATTTGTGCTTCTTTGCCAAACGAAAAAGAAAATTCTGATTCATTTGAACTAGGAGACCCAAACGTGCTCCAACAGGAGATTGTACCCAAAGCCAGCTTTTCCATGAAGATATGCTTCACATGGGTTGGAAGATGTGAAAGCTCTCCTGCTCAAGACTGACCCTGACTCGCTTCAGGCATGTGATGGAATAAATCTCCACAAAAATCTAGAGAACATCTCCCCAGAAGAGTGGAACTTATATTATAACATTAAACGGGACTTAATGGGAAACCAGATTTTTAAAAGAGGATTCACATACCAACCATGTGGTCAGGTGCCCACAAACTTTTGTCTGTAACCATGTTAATACACAAATCAGTTACAGTGCATTGTGGTAGCATGTAAAACTAGTAAAGTAAAGCGTTTCCTTCGAATATCAAGCGACCACGAGTTCTAGCTTTCAGAACCATACGAACTATGGCGGCCTGGCAAGCGCCAAATCTCGAATCGTTCTATTTTTGCTCCTGTGTCGAGTCAGGAATGCTGCTTTCCGGTCCAGCGCCAAACAAAAGCCGTTGAAGAAAAGGTGGATTTTTTTTTTGACGTCTATTGAAATGCAGGGTAATCACAGGCCCAAATATGGGAAGTGACATTGGGCTGTGATTTAGCAGACTTCCTGGAGAAAAGCTGGAGGGGAAAAAAAAAAGTGACTGTTATCAACGTCTTTAAAGGAGCTGTAAATACGGAAAGCCCACGTCTCGGATCGCTTCCTGTCATCCGTCTGATCGGGAAATAATTACCAAGTGGAGCACAATGACTGGAAATCACCGTATTTAATCGTTCAGGGAATTTCATTTATTTTTATGTAAATGTAATATATTGTGTATATACATTTGTACTGCCCCTATAGGCCTACATAGGGAGTGTAATCGATATCAGCCACTCGCACACAGCCATGTCTGTGTTATCTCGGCCCTCTAGCCCTTTTCCTCCTCTCTATAACTCTGCCAAGGAGTTCATTCGGTCCGCGTGTGTCAGAGTCCAAAAACAACACCTCCCGGACCCAGAAATCAGATCGAGCGAGCGCTGTTGTAGCAACATAACCGACAACATGGAGTCAACAGGACTATTTGTTATTCTTTTTAGAGCCGTGTGTAATGACGTGGACACGAGGCCACTTCCTGACACTCGTTCTCCAGCAACTCTCAGTATTTCCTCTTGAAGTGAAAAGACCCAGAAAAATCCCCATTTCTCTCTTTCTGTTCATCGAAATCCGTTTAAATGCACCGAATGGGTTATTTGGCTAATAATGTTGGTATAACAGCGCACGGGTTCGCTTCAGGCCCGATTACGTTGTAGAGCCGGGTTTTTGACATGAACCCCCGAGGCTGGAACCGCAACACCAGCTTCTGCTAAGCAGAACCTTAGGACTTCCATCTTCTTTCATCTCTTCTCCACAGATTAGCTCCATCCTTCCCTACACCTCTTCTCCTTCTTCTGCATCCATTCACTTCTTCCATCTCTTTTCATTCCCCCATCTTCATTTTTTCCACTCTCTCCATCCCTTCCTCCTTCCCTCCTTAATTCTTCCTTCCAGCCACTCTGTCCATTCACGCCTTCCTCTTTCTCTCCATCCTCTTCTTCGTGATCTCCTCCTTCCACTACCTTCATGCTTCCCTTAATCCACTCCTCCATCTTCTCCATCCATCCGTTCTTCCACTTCTCTCTCTGTCGTCACTTCATCCTCTCCCTCCATTCTTTCTGTCTTTCATACAAACTTACTGTACTGTAAAAACTAAATATCAAGCTAATTTAAACCTCCACCTTCTTCTCTCTCTGTCTTTCTACCCCCTCCATCTTTCTCTCTCTCTCTCTCTCTCTCTCTTCTCTCTCTTCTCTCTCTCTCTCTGTGTGTGAGCTGGAACCACACCATCAGCTCGTTTGAGAAAAAACATGGGATTTGATCAGACCTTGAAACCAACACTACACTCCCAATATTCATTGATTGGATTTCTGAAACTTGTGTTGGTTAAATCTAAAAATATAACCAAAAAAGGGTTCTAAATGTTTAATTCTAAACAGTTTGTTCAGAGACCTGAGCTAGCATTGAAAAAAAAATTGTATAAGAATATAAAAATGTATTTTATATTTATCCACAGCTAAAGAAAGATCCAAAATGGTGTCACCAAAGCTTCTGACCTTACCAAATGGCAGACTGCTATATTTGTTTGAAAGGAAAACGTATATCGCAGTCGGCCATCTTGGTAAGGCACAAAGGCTTTACATATGGACGCGAACCTCTGACGCAACTTCCGGTCTCCGACTCCTCCTTTGTCTCGAATCCACCCTATTCATTTTAAACTGGGGGGTTATTTGATATAAAAACACGTCGTTTTCGGCCTTGAATGACAGTCGGCTCTGATACCTATATGCCTAAGAGCAAAGCGCCCAAAATGGACGACCTGGACTACAGTAAGTTTACTCGAAACCATTGCGTTGTCATGCGTAGCTGAGCGAGCTAACACGTTAGCATGCCCTGTTTGGCATTCCCACCGCAGTTCCGGAAACTCGTGCTGTGATTGGTTGGGAGTTCGCCTTCTCGACTCGTTCCCACCAACGAAATCGCTGGACTCTCGCCTCCCCAGCCAATCGTGTCAAAGGAGGCGGGTTTTCTGAACACGGATGGGAAATGCAGTTAGCTTAAACGATGCGGCGTTCTTTTATTTGTAATGAATAAATACGACTTTTTTTAATGCTAGACGTTAAAATAAGGTCGTCTTCCACGTCATTCTCCTTTGAACGCGTATATACGCGTGCTGGGCAAATGTCAGACATTCAGCGCATTTATGATGTCATAACAATGCGCATAGAGTGGATTTAGAATTGTATTTGCACATTTAAGAGGAAATATT
>JBCEWE010001811.1:0-15000 GCA_039877035.1 Silurus lanzhouensis | reverse complement strand
CGGTACGTCACACCTGTGTGTTTGTTTTGGCCTGTGGGGCTGATGATGATGATGATGATGATGAATATGATGATAATTGGGGTGGGGGAAAAAGTTGACAGGAAGTCATGTGTTGACGTGACGCGTCTGGTGTGTGCGAATCAGGCAGTTCCTGTGGAGCTTCCGTTTGCCCGGAGAAGCTCAGAAGATTGACCGAATGATGGAAGCGTTTGCGCAGAGATACTGCCACTGCAACCCCGGAGTGTTTCAGAGCACGGGTAACACACACACACTCTCTCTCTCACACACACACACACACACACACACACACACACCCCACACCCACACCAAGTCTACTCTTCTCCCCAGACACCTGCTACGTTCTATCGTTCGCGATCATCATGCTGAACACCAGCCTGCACAACCCCAACGTCCGAGACAAACCCACTGTGGAGCGCTTCATCAGCATGAACCGCGGCATTAACGAGGGCGGAGATCTGCCCGAGGAGCTGCTCCGGGTGTGTGTCTGTCTGTGTCTGTGTCTGTGTGTGTGTGTGTGTGTGTGAGAAAGTGAGTGTGTTTGTTACACAATAGTACATTTGATGATGAATCTCTCTCTCTCTCTCCCTCTCTCAATCCTCTTCTGTCGCTTGCTTGCTCATTCTCTTTTCTTTCTTTTTCCCTCTGTTTTTCATTCTTTCTCCCTCTCTCCTTCTGTCCTAACTCTCTCTCTCCCTCACTCCCTTTTTCCCACTCTTTCTTTCCTCTTTTTTTTCTTCCTTCATTCTCTCCCTCCCTCTGTCCCTCTCTCTTTTTCTATGTCTTTCTTTTTCTGTACCTTACTCTCTCTCTCTCTCTTTCTTTCCCTCCACCCCTCTACCCTCCCACACACACACTCTCTCAGAATCTGTATGACAGCATTAAGAATGAGCCGTTCAAAATCCAGAGGATGATGGGAATGATTTGACTCACACGTTCTTCAACCAGACCGAGAGGGTTGGCTGCTAAAACTGGGTAAACGTGTGTGTGTGCGTGTGCGTGTGTGTGTGTGTGTGTGTGCGCGCCCTTTGCCCCCGAGCCGGAGATCTTTGCGACTCTCTCGTGAATCTTTTAAACCTGCATGATGATGAGTTTATGCAATCGGGCTTCATCAATGCCGGCATGCTGTGTGTGTGTGTGTGTGTGTGTGTGTGTGTGTGTGTGTGTGTGTGTGTGTGTGTGTGTGTGTGTGTGTGTGTGTGTGTGTGTGCGCGTGCGACCTGCATTTCAGTTCTCTGCATGGCAGGGCGTGTGATCTGTCACTAATCCTGTCTCCCTCTCTTCCTCCCTCCCTCCCTCTCTCCTGCGTTGCTCTCACTCTCTGGTCTCTTCTGCTTGGCCTGCGGTTTCTTCTCTGCAGGAGGTAGGTGCTCCATTCCGGCTCTGTCCCAAATCCAGTTGCGGTTTTGTCTCTTTTTCACCTTTTATTAGTTTAAGGTGACGGACAGAGAAAGTTCTCGGCGAGGCAAAATAATTAAAGACGGGATTCTTTCTCTCGCAGGGGACGAGTGAAAACCTGGAAGAGGAGGTGGTTCATTCTGACCGATAACTGCCTCTATTACTTTGAGTACACTACAGTAAGTGCGCACTCCACAGGCACGCCGGTTTATTACACCCTGTTGCAGCTATTATAAACGTGCGTGCGTGTGTGTGTGTGTGTGTGTGTAGGACAAGGAACGAGAGGCATCATCCCCTTGGAGAACCTGAGCATTCGGAAGTGGAGGATCCACGCAAACCCGTGAGTCTTCCAGCCAATCAGATTTCTTTAAACCCAATGGACTCGCAACAACGCTGGACGACCAATCAGAAGCCGTACTTTTTGGTGTGTGTGTGTGTGTGTGTTTGTGTGTGTGTGTTGTAGAACTGCTTCGAGCTCTACATCCCCAACAACCGAGGGCAACTCATTAAGGCGTGTAAAACGGAAGCTGACGGACGAGTGGTGGAGGGCAATCACATGGTCTACCGAATCTCCGCCCCCACGCCGGAGGAGAAGGACGAATGGATCCACAGCATCAAGTACTTCAAAACTTTTAACCATAAAAACCACCAGTAGATCCCTGTGGGGGTGTGCCCCAAACCATAGAACCTACTCGTTATGTAGGCCACACAAACATCACTATCACGCCAGTAGATCCCTGTGGGGGCGTGTCCCAAACCATAGACCCTACTCTTTATGTAGGCCACACAAACATCACTATCACGCCAGTAGATCCCTGTGGGGGCGTGTCCCAAACCATAGACCCTACTCTTTATGTAGGCCACACAAACATCACTATCACGCCAGTAGATCCCTGTGGGGGCGTGTCCCAAATCATAGACCCTACTCTTTATGTAGGCCACACAAACATCACTATCACGCCAGTAGATCCCTGTGGGGGCGTGTCCCAAACCATAGACCCTATTTATTATGTAGACCAAACAAACATCAGTAACACACCAGTAGATCCCTGTGGGCATGTCCCGAATCGCACACTCTACTCCCTATGTAGGCAACACAAACTATCACGCTATCACTATCAAGCAAATAGATCCCTGTGGGCATGTCCCAAACCACAGAACTTACTCTCTATGTAGGTAACACAAACATTATCACACCATCGCTATGATCCAAGTAGGTCCCTGTGGGCATGTCCCAAACCACACACTCTACTTTTTATGTAGGTCACACAAACATTATCACTAACACACCACCAGATCCCTGTGGGCTTGTCCCAAACCACACACCCTACTCACTTTGTAGGCCACACAAATACCATCAATGCCAGTCGATCCCTTTGGGTGTGTCCCATCCACAGATCCACTCTCACAACATGGGCCACAACAACGCCGTAGCCACCTGGCGCTAATCTGACAGGATTCCCGGGTGTATTTTTACCGCATATTTATTGGTGTTAATGAACTACACTGCTAACATTAGCCACATAGCTAACATACGCTATAAACTCCCTGTGTTTTAGAGGAGCTTTGACTACTTTTTTGAATACTTACGGCTAATTCCGGTCAGCTAGCTAAACGAGGTGAATAATGGCTATGGCTAATCTGACAGGAATTCTGAGTGGATTTATTTTCTGTATGGATCGTATTGATAAATATTTACACATAATCCACCTAGTTAACCCTAGCTAGCTCGCTAAATGAATGTAATCTGACAGGAATTGCTAGAGACCTATTAAATCATCTGCGTGAGTAATCATAGTTAGCATTTATTCAGTGTGACAGGATTTCTGAGTGGATTTATTTTCGGTGTGGATCATATTCCTAAATATTTACACACAGTCTACACTAGTACCTCCTTGTTAGCTCGCTAAATTAATGTAATCTGACAGGAATTGCTCATGCCTAGCTAGCTAGCTAACATTTATTTAACCTGACAGGATTTCTGTCCTCTCAAGAATCGTGTGGTTAGTTGTAGCTAGCTCGCTAAGCTGACAGGATTGTGACCAATGTTTTTTCGAAAAAGCTTGTGTGTAGGGATTATATAAATCATCGCTGCTAGTTCGCTAGCGTCCCCTCAGCGTGCACCGTATCGTCCATGTGGCTAATCGCAGTCAGAAAAAACTGGTGTATCTGCTTCGCTTGTTAGCACGGCTAACGCTGTTTAAACTACCTGGCTAGCTTTTGAGGACAACGTTTTCCGAATTAGCGAACTAGCATCAAAACCCAGGAAGGATTCCTGAGAGGATTTTTTTTTTTTTTTTTGGAACGAGCACCAATGGCATGAACGTCCCTAACAGATGTCTCTTTTCTTCTGTTTTTGCGTCTCAGGTCCGCGGTCAGCGTGGACCCTTTCTACGAGATGCTGGCCGCAAGGAAGAAGCGCATCTCCTTGAAGAAGAAAGAAGAGCAGGCTTAAGGGAACACGCTCCGTCTCCTCCTCCTTTTTCATCCATCCCTTTTATCCTTCGTTCATTCCTCCTCCATCTCTTAGACCTCGATATTTATGAAGACTGTCGATTGGAGGAAAACAAACAAAAAAACGTACCCCGAAAACAGGAAGTGTTAGTCTGTAACGCGCGTGCGCACTACTGACCGGGCCGACGGATGACCCGAGATTATCTTCATCATCTTCATCGCCCGACTCACAACTACTGATTCAAATGTCCTTACACTTGCACACTACGTTCAGTACACACTACTAGTGCACACTACTGCTGTCTTCCTTTCTCCATAATCAGATACTGTGAATCACCACTGCGCCGAATCCCTCACACACACGCCATCATCTTTTTTTTTTTTTTTTTTCCCCCACATGAAGGACTGGACTCACTTGATGACTTCCTGGCTCCTTGGTTGTTCTCCAAACCCCTACGTGCTAACTAGTGGTCCATATATCTGTTACTATATTGAGTCCCCTAGGTAGTGCACTATATTCCCAACTCGATATCAAATATCACCAGTTCTATTTTCTAGAGCCATTTGGGGAGCCATGTCTAGGGCATTGTCTCAATCGAGACTTTTCAGACTTCCTGGCTCCTCGGCTGTTCTCCAAATCGCAATATAGCCGGGAATATATTGAGTCCTCTATGTAGTGCGCTACATTCCCAACTCGGTATCGAATAGATCAAATTGCCGGGGCCATTTTGGGTCGTCTTTCCACTACACGGGACCGATTCCTAGTCCCACACCTTCGCGTCATTAGCGGGTTGCTTTCGCCCCTGAGTTGTGCCTCCGAAAGAAGGCCTCGGTTTCATTTCCACCACAAGCCGAAAGAGCGAGGTCCCCGCGGGGATCCAGGGGAATGCCGGCGACCTCTCTGTGTTCAACAACAGGAAGTCGGGTCTGCTGGGGCGGGGCGGTGTTCGCACAGCTCTGTGAATAGGGCCTCCTCGTTCCCGTCCGCGGGAAAATAAAGGTCTAAAAGTAGCGCCAGGGTTACGCCCTGGAATCGCCAG
This sequence comes from Silurus lanzhouensis, assembly GCA_039877035.1. Classification (NCBI taxonomy): domain Eukaryota; kingdom Metazoa; phylum Chordata; class Actinopteri; order Siluriformes; family Siluridae; genus Silurus; species Silurus lanzhouensis. Next base: position 10,090 of record JBCEWE010001811.1, on the reverse strand, counting down.
GAAAACAAAGGCAGGCTCAAAAAACCTGGTCCTTCCCGAACGCCCCTTCGAGTTATTCCTCCGTTTAATGTTATCGCATGGAAATAGTGGGAGCTCAGCGGTTAAGGCTCTGGGTTACTGATCAGAAGGGTGGCGGTTCAAGCCCCGGTATCGCTAAGCTGCTGCTTTTGGGCCCTTGAGCAAGCCTCTGGGGTGCTGTAGGGAGTTGCATCCGGCGGGGGCGGCGCTACCAGCGAAACACCAATCGATACCAGCGACAGGACTCCGAAAGACAAACGAACAAAGATCGCGGGACCCCAAGCATAACGTAGCAGCGACAATTTAAAAAACGACGCAAAATGTAACCGTACAATTTCAACAGACAGGAAACGGAAGTACACACACTCACCTCCGGGGGGCTTCGAAGGAGTTTTATGGCAGCTTTAACGTGTTAAAACATATTTCATTTGATTTGTATCTGTTTATTGTTTTTGTATATACGTACACGCGTGCCGTTTCCCGGACGCGTGTTAATTTATTGTTTCGTTTTTTCGCACTTTTTTTTGTGTGTTTTGGAATAATATTATTATTGTAATGAACCTGAGCGGATTCCATCCTCACGTTATTAGCGTCCACGTTTGTTCCGGTTTCACGCCAATGACTTGGAACAAAAATTCAAATATGGATCGCTAATATTGCTGTTCTGTAATTCGCCTCGAGTTCGAAGCTACCGACTGAATAGAATGAAGCATAGCAGCGTAGCAACAGTCGCCACGTGAACGCTTTTTTTTTTTTTTTCTTCTTCCCAGCGAGCGAGCGATTAGCGCAATTCTTCTTATTTAAACGTTTCAGTCTAGCGTAGCCGTCGTCGAACATTGTTACTGTATAGAAACGGTGTTTCTGTATTCCAAGTGCCCTACACGGAGTGTTACATTGTGGTTTCTGTGCACTACATGGTATTCGGGACGAGGCCGCGCCGGTTTCGGATCGAACGGTGTAATACAACAGGAAACCGGTTTCTCGGTGTAGCAGAGAAACAACACGGTGACAATAAAAGACCGAAATGACATCATAAATCCCGTCTCTGTCTTTCCTTCCCGTCCTCCTTTTTTTTTTTTTTTTTTTTTTCCGTCTTTTCCGTTCTTCCTTTCTTTTCTCGCTTTCTTTTCCAGTCCTTCCTTTCTTTCTTTCTTTCATCATTTTCTTTTTCTTTCTTTCCTTCTTCCTTTTCTTGTTTGTTTCTTTCTTTCTTTCTTTTTCTTTTCTTTCTTTCTTTCTTTCATCATTTTCTTCTTTCCTTCTTCCTTTCCTTGTCTTCTTTCTTTCTTTCTTTCTTTCTTTCTTTATCTCAGCCCCCCCCCCCCTTTTTTTTAATATAATTTTTTCTCTATACTTTTCTTTTTCACTCTGTCATGCCGCTCTGGCGCCCCCTGCTGCTTTACTTTATAACAAAAACATAAACATACGAATACATAAGAATATTTTTTTTACGTTTTATTAAAACCGTGCAATTCATAATTATAGTAATAATAAAATAATAATAAAAAAGCGACTCAGGGTTACTTCCTCACTACCTAGTGCACTACAGTGATATAATACAGCGTGTAGGAATCACTACCTAGTGCACTACAGTGATATAATACAGCGTGTAGGGATCACTACCTAGTGCACTTCACTGATATAATACAGCATGTAGGGATCACTACCTAGTGCACTTTAGTGATATAATACAGCATGTAGGGATCACTACCTAGTGCACTTCACTGATATAATACAGCGTGTAGGGATCACTACCTAGTGCACTTCACTGATATAATACAGCATGTAGGGATCACTACCTAGTGCACTTCACTGATATAATACAGCGTGTAGGGATCACTACCTAGTGCACTTCACTGATATAATACAGCATGTAGGGATCACTACCTAGTGCACTTCAGTGATATAATACAGCATGTAGGGATCACTACCTAGTGCACTACAGTGATATAATACAGCATGTAGGGATCACTACCTAGTGCACTACAGTGATATAATACAGCGTGTAGGGATCACTACCTAGTGCACTACAGTGATATAATACAGCATAGGAATCACTACCTAGTGCACTTCACTGATATAATACAGCATGTAGGGATCACTACCTAGTGCACTTCACTGATATAATACAGCGTGTAGGGATCACTACCTAGTGCACTTCACTGATATAATACAGCATGTAGGGATCACTACCTAGTGCACTTCAGTGATATAATACAGCATGTAGGGATCACTACCTAGTGCACTACAGTGATATAATACAGCATAGGAATCACTACCTAGTGCACTTCACTGATATAATACAGCATGTAGGGATCACTACCTAGTGCACTACAGTGATATAATACAGCGTGTAGGGATCACTACCTAGTGCACTTCACTGATATAATACAGCATGTAGGGATCACTACCTAGTGCACTACAGTGATATAATACAGCATAGGAATCACTACCTAGTGCACTTCACTGATATAATACAGCATGTAGGGATCACTACCTAGTGCACTACAGTGATATAATACAGCATAGGAATCACTACCTAGTGCACTTCAGTGATATAATACAGCATGTAGAGATCACTACCTAGTGCACTACAGTGATATAATACAGCATAGGAATCACTACCTAGTGCACTTCAGTGATATAATACAGCATGTAGGGATCACTACCTAGTGCACTTCAGTGATATAATACAGCATAGGAATCACTACCTAGTGCACTTCACTGATATAATACAGCATGTAGGGATCACTACCTAGTGCACTACAGTGATATAATACAGCGTGTAGGGATCACTACCTAGTGCACTTCACTGATATAATACAGCATGTAGGGATCACTACCTAGTGCACTACAGTGATATAATACAGCATAGGAATCACTACCTAGTGCACTTCACTGATATAATACAGCATGTAGGGATCACTACCTAGTGCACTACAGTGATATAATACAGCGTGTAGGGATCACTACCTAGTGCACTTCACTGATATAATACAGCATGTAGGGATCACTACCTAGTGCACTTCACTGATATAATACAGCATGTAGGGATCACTACCTAGTGCACTACAGTGATATAATACAGCGTGTAGGGATCACTACCTAGTGCACTTCACTGATATAATACAGCGTGTAGGGATCACTACCTAGTGCACTTCACTGATATAATACAGCATGTAGGGATCACTACCTAGTGCACTTCACTGATATAATACAGCATGTAGGGATCACTACCTAGTGCACTACAGTGATATAATACAGCATAGGAATCACTACCTAGTGCACTTCACTGATATAATACAGCATGTAGGGATCACTACCTAGTGCACTACAGTGATATAATACAGCATGTAGGGATCACTACCTAGTGCACTACAGTGATATAATACAGCATAGGAATCACTACCTAGTGCACTTCAGTGATATAATACAGCGTGTAGGGGTCACTACCTAGTGCACTTCAGTGATATAATACAGCGTGTAGGGATCACTACCTAGTGCACTACAGTGATATAATACAGCGTGTAGGGATCACTACCTAGTGCACTTCACTGATATAATACAGCGTGTAGGAATCACTACCTAGTGCACTTCAGTGATATAATACAGCATGTAGGGATCACTACCTAGTGCACTTCAGTGATATAATACAGCGTGTAGGGATCACTACCTAGTGCACTTCACTGATATAATACAGCGTGTAGGGATCACTACCTAGTGCACTACAGTGATATAATACAGCGTGTAGGGATCACTACCTAGTGCACTACAGTGATATAATACAGCATGTAGGGATCACTACCTAGTGCACTACAGTGATATAATACAGCATAGGAATCACTACCTAGTGCACTTCAGTGATATAATACAGCATGTAGGGATCACTACCTAGTGCACTACAGTGATATAATACAGCGTGTAGGGATCACTACCTAGTGCACTTCACTGATATAATACAGCGTGTAGGAATCACTACCTAGTGCACTCACTACCTAGTGCACTCTGCTACGCCGCTCTGGCGCCCTCTGCTGCTCCTTTTATAACATCACACCGATCAGAAAATGCCAGATACTTGTCCTGTCTTCTTTCATTTTTTCTTTCATTTTTCCTTTCTTTCTCTTTTTTTTATTTCCCCACTTGAATCCTTTATTTTTCTTTCTCTTTTTTTTCTGTATGTCTTTCCTTTCTTTTTCCATTTTTTTTTCCATTTCTTTCTTTCTTTCTTTCTTTCTTTCTTTCTTTCTTTCTTTCTTTCTTTCTTTCTTTCCTTCTTTCCCTGTACAGCTGTGTGGTCATATTTTGGGGACAAAGCACATATGGGTGCAAAGGTGAATGGTGTCCCAGTACTTTTGGCCACATAGTGTATAATCTGTTTATCCCTGAGGGCACTCAGAGGGCACTAAAAAGGAAGTAGAAGATGCAATAGGGGTAAAAATAAACAAACATTAAACTAGTTCAGTAACAGTCGACTCATGCTAACTCTTTAGCGTCTTTGGTATCGCTGTATTTTTTTTAGTTCACCTTCAGCTACTGTTTCAGCTACTTCTGTTCAAATACATTTTTTTCTTTCTTATACAGATTACACAAACAGGTTCTACAGAGTAGTGTAAAGGGAGCGAGTTCAGCGATTTGGGACACAGCCCTGACCTATGTGACTGGGCGGAATCACTGTTCCCACCCTGACACTGACTCTCGGTTCTCGGAGCATGAGTCCTCAGTGGCAGGGGTCAAACGGGTATTTGGTGATGCCCCCGTGCAGCTCCACCACAGATTCCGCCCAGCTTATGATGTCACCGGTCATGTGACCGTCGGCAGGACGCGAGGTTGTAGATGTCATGGTGTGTTAGAGTGTGAGACCAAAGCTGCAGGTCGAGATCTCGCCAACAAACGCCTGGGTGGCGTCGAAGCGTCCGCCGAGGGAGTCCTAACATCCACAAACACACATATGGTTGAGGGTTATTCATTAAACTGTGTGTTGAAATGTGTGTGTGGTGCGCAAGTTACCTGCTCCTGCCCCAAAATAAACACTCCTCCAGGTTTTATGGGTTGCCAGGCATTCAGATTTTCACCCGATCCTCGCTTTGCTCCGTCCTGATAAACTTCCCAAATGCCATCCCGTGCCAACCACGTGACACACACGTGGTGCCATTTCCCATCATGCAGCGAGAGGGTAATATCACTGCCTAAACACACACACATATTAGTTAAGGGCAACCTCAAAGTAAATGAATGTTTCTGTAAACCAACCAGAGTTTAGCATTTTTTTCACATGACCCCCGTCTGTCTTACTGTGTCTTTGATGAGTAGCTCCATCGGCTTGTCCCCCCATTCAATCAGCACCAGTCATTGGCTTGCCCGGGGACGGAGTAGGAAAAGGGCGTGCCGATACCAGAGGCTCCGCCCTTCAGCCACATGCACAGCGTCATGGCATACATCTCACGGTTGACCGTTCGCTTGACCCGACTGTACATGTAGTTGGTGCGCATGGGGAAGCCAATCTGGAAGCTCCTGGAAGATTTGCTTCTCGTCCTCGAACCTAAATAAAGAATAAAACAGCTAGCACCTCATACGTTCTGGACGTGTATGTGTCGAGGCATAATCGAGGACACACCGTGGGTGAGCTTCTTAAGCACTTTGTCCAGCTCGTCACGCGTCGTACTTCGATCCTGCGAGTGGTGTGCTGCCGGGGGGCTCCCTTCAGCATGGCGATTGTCGTTACCGTCACGTTGCCCGTCGTGGTGGTCAACGTCGTCGTCCTCGTTGTCACCGTGGGGATGGTTGGCATCGTCGATGGACTCCGTGTGATGCAGCAGCCGCTGCTCGAGAGCGGCGATCTTCCTCCGCAGAAGCTCCTTCAGAGAGACGGAGTACGCCGTGGACGTGTTCTGCATCTGACAACAACGTGGCTCGACATCAAGTTCATTTCGACTATTTTAAAACGTTTTAAACAACCCAGAATATTGTTTGTATTTCAAATTCTTCACAGCAGCCACCCTTTTCGATCATGAAGGCCTGACTCGCACAGTCTCCTCTAAACAGTGGATGCTGAAATATCGACCTCCGAAAATCGTTTATGTAACTCTGTGGTTTCTGAGGCAGGTAATTCTAATAGACTTTCTCCTGCAGCAGAGGTAGCTCTTGGTCTTTCTTTCCTGGGACCATCCTCATGTTTCATCTTGACAAGCCCCACCTGTGACCTGAAACCCATTCCAGATCACTACCTCATAAATCTGATAAAAAAACATTGCGAGTTTGCCAAGCTGGCATCAAAGCTCAATGGAGCTTCTTTGGACAATTGAAAATTTCAAACATATTCTGGGTTTGTTTAACACATTTATATATTACATACATCTCTCACCTGAAGGTTTTCCAGTCTCTCCTTTAATGTCTCCAGCATGTGGCTCATCTGCTCCGGGGAGCTTGAGTGGGACAAGCTTATTGTCTCACCAGTATCGCCCGTGTGCTCTCTGTTGGTGTGGTAACGCCTGTACTGGCGTGTCCATGCTCGGTCCGCCCAGGCCATGCCCGAGGCCCTGGCAGAGCACCAGCTTGGAAGTGAGCTCGCGGATCGTCTCCCTCTGATCCAGAATGGTCTCCTTCTGTTGCACCAGGCTCTCACGCAGGTGCAAGATGGTGGGCGTGGCATCATCTGATTCGCCAACAACGAGTCGCTGTGATAACCAGTGTACCGTCCACTGTGGTGCCTGCTGTGATGCTCGCCCTGATGCTCTCCATAATGACGGTCACCACGGTGCCCGGTGTTGGCCGATGAAGGACAGGGAGCGTCGGGTGGAATGGGGGTGCAAATGAAGCGTGGGTGATCGCCCAGCTCATACTCTGCACCCCAGACTTCTCCACAGGTAAGGAGTACACACACCAGGACAGCGCAAGCCCATCCGTCCATCCTTGTCCTCCTCGCGGAGGGTGTGTGAAAGGAGTCGTGTCTCATTTGTGCTGAAGTGTGTTTCTGGGATGTGTTACATCGGGATTGGTTCTTTACCATACACTAATTCAGTAAAGTAGCTTCGTCAGAATACACTCCTCTTTAGAGTGTGTGTGTGTGCAGGGGAGATTAATATGGCTATAAGGATTTCTTTCTTCTGCCAAATGGCCTTGAGTGTAAAGTGTTGGAACTGCCTGTGTGTGTGTTGTTAATCCTTCAGTTGACACTAATACCTGCAAAGACAAACGAGGCCTCGTAAAGCAGTTTTCAACACACACAGACACACATCTACACAACTTGCACACCTTTTAAATGCGAGCGTGGTAAATATTTTACACCACAGTGCAGTGCACCAACACACACATACCACACACACACTCAGTTATCCATTTCGATTGATTGTCCACAATTGCTTCACCAGATAGTAACGGAATAACAGGAGACACACTGTATGAGACGGCTGAAAGGGAGACGATTTTTAAGGCCATATTAAACAATCTCTGATGTGTGTGAGTCAAAAACTCGGATTTTCCAAGCGTTTTACTCACACGGGGCGCTGTACTGTCATGGCAAATGCTGCCTCACAACCAGTCGCAGCTCTGCAGGTCCGGTCTAGTGCCGTCATCATTAGAATATATAGATTTTTTTTAAATAACCATTGGTGTAATGATAGAGTGAAGTTTCTTACCTGTCCTGTGGGTCCTGTATGTGTGTGTGTGTGTGTGTGTGTGTGTGTGTGTGTGTGTGTGTGTGTGTGTGTCCATGGTTTGGGCTCGACTTAATCTGGGTAAATTAGCTAATTCCCTCTGTCATACTCTCTCTCTCTCTCTCTCTCTCTCTCTCTCTCTCTCTCTCTCTCTCTCTCTCTCACACACACACACACACACACACACACACACACACACACACAACTATGTTCTTATTACTTCAGGAAATGAATGTATGACAATCCAGATTATTACCGTCACCATAACAACATTCTAGAATGTACAGAAAAGCATCCTTATGCGTTAATTAAAAAATAAGGTGTAGGATGATTGTGTGTGTGTGTGTGTGTGTGTGTGTGTGTGTGTGTGTGTGTGTGCTTTATTGTTAACATCTTTATTGTTGCCAGATGTACTACAGAGTATATTCAGCCTCCTGTACAGTAATCTGGTGGCGGGCAGCCATTTTGAGGAACGCTTGGTCTTAGCGAGCTAATCGAGCTAATCTAACGAATCGGCCGACAGATGGCCACAGATTAGGGTCAGAACGAGGAGGGGAAAAATATATGCCCCGCCTCTGGGGTTTTTCATCACAACTATTTGGCCAGAAAGTGGAAAATGTGCAGAATAAATAATGTGGAACAATATGGAATGCTAGTTAGCTGACTGACAAGCTAGCTACTGACTAGCCGTATAAACTTGCTAGCTACTGGCTAGTTGTTTAGCCTAAAGCTTTATAACAGTCCTCAAACATCATATATACACACAATTTATTTTATTGATAGTTTGCATTATTAGTACATTACTATATTTCCTGTTTCTGAGGGGTATAAATATGAGGTAACACATATTTCGAAATTCCCTTACTCCTCAGAATCTGTTGTGCAAATTATTGTGTGATCGTAATGGTGGGGGAATTTTAAACAGTCATGATTCTGTGGAAATCACTTCATGGAATCAGCTCCAAAAATCATTGCCTGTCAAAAAAGTTCTCCATGTCGTCCAACAATGCAGGTTAAAGCTCCGTCATGCAAAGAAGAAGCCACATGTGAGCACGATCCAGAAACGCCACTGCCATCTCTGGGCCAAAGCTAATTTAAAATGAACCGATGCAAATTTAAAACTGTTCTGTGGTCCATGGTCAAACGAAAAACATGACAAAGAAGACCCAGGACTGTTAAGCAGCTAGAATCTTGTATTAGACACAAATGGAGAACATTCGTTACCCAAAACTCCAACAATTGATCTCCTCAGTCTCCAGACCCATACGGACTGTTGGTAAAAAAAGACCTGGGTGGGGGAACATGGACCTGCTCCAACTCTTTTTTTTTTTCGTGTAGCAGCTGTTAATACTTTCTTTTTTATTAGTTTTAATATTTGATGTGTTTTCCATGTTTGATTGTGGCTTCATGAGATTTTCAAATCATTGCATTTCATTAATATTTACATTTTACACGTGTCCCAGCTTTTTTAGAATTGGGGTTGTCCTGCCACTGAGGCAACGAGTGTTTCATGTAGCGTAGTGTGACAGTTAGCATGCAGTGTATGCTCTCTAGGGATCTTACTACTACTACCACACACACACACACACACACACACACACACAACACACACACACACACACACACACACTATAATGGGTAATTTCCTCACATGTGTGTGTGTGTGTGTGTGTGTGGGTGAGTTTGTGTTCTGGGTTTCCCAGTGTGAGTGTTTTGTCCCAGCAATTAGAAATGAAAAGAAGGCCAGATTCACATTTCATTTAATTAGGAAGGAAATGACACTGGATCCAGATGTTAGAAATACACACACACACACACACACTTTCCTCTGTATATAACAGTGCACACTAATTCTGTTTTAATTGGCTCCTTGCCTGATACTAATCCGAGAAACAAAATCTCTACTAATGACTGTTAAGCGCCTCTAGTGAACTCCAGTGTGTGTGTGGTGTGTGTATATATATATATATATGAGGGTGTACTCACTTTTGTTGCAGTTATTTGGTCAATAATGGCTGTATGTTGAGTTATTAAATGAATACTTTTCAAGTTTTTAATACCCTAATCAACATCGGTATGGACGAATATGGAGGCTTTATGCAATGTATGTTTATTATAAGTGAAACCAGACTCAACATAGAGCATGAAGACAAAATATTCCTGTAAATGTTTCCCATAGGAAATAATGTAAACTCGTAAAGTCGTCTCAGTCGAGCCGTTACTCTCAATCCGGGGTTCCACCGTACATAAATCATCAGGACACCAAACTTTTGCTCTGTTTCCACACGGACGGTTTTAATTGCCGGTTGTGTGTAGACTACGGAGGATTTTGGTGGTTACAGGATCTAGAGGTACAGGATCTAGAGCCTTGTTCCAGCATTCATTCCGTTACCTTTCACCTCCCAGGTTTTAATGTTAAA
>JBCEWE010001810.1:0-23009 GCA_039877035.1 Silurus lanzhouensis | reverse complement strand
TTCAGAATATTCCAGCTATGTGCTCTTAGTGTTAGTTAGATAACTATATATATATATATATTATATAATATTTAATCTATGTCTGTCACTTTTTTTGGCCTGTCTTGTTATTTTTTCCTTGCTGCTTTGAGCCAGCAGGGACATAATAACCCCAGCTTCTACACGATCCCTGCAGGCTTATCGTGCTCATTCACGATCACAGACGTGATATTTAGTGAAGCCGACTTAAGTCCGCACTGGATTCTTTTCAGACCTGCAGTTTCTGAAAGGATGATCCTTAGAGAAGAAATGGGTTCTGACTACAAATGAGAGCTGGTCACTGCAAAAAAGTGTACACAATACCAGTTCCTGATAGAGCATTGGTGTTAGTGAGCGTTGCCAGAAAGTACATGCTGGGTGTCTCTGCTCTGATGCTTGATAACAAAAGTTTCATTGTTTTAATGACACTGGCTTGTGGAGTCATCACAGAGTATTACTGGGTAAAACACAGTGACAGTAAAGTCTTTCAATTCTTTAATTCCAAGTTTGAGTAAAGCAAAAAAAAAAAAAAAAAAGAAAGAAAATTGCATATACATTTTTGAGAACTGTGCTGAAAAGATTCATTTGTAAAAATGTATCTTTATCTTTGTTCAAGTACACAAGTCTTTTTTGTGTGTTGCTCAAAAGATTGCTACTTCTATATCCTAGTTTACAACCTCAATTCCAAAAAAGTTGGGACATTTGTGTAAAATGTAAATAAAAACAGAATGCAATCAAAAAGCCACTGCCCAGATGTATACAGGCAAAAGACGTGATGCTACGCAGCGGTAAATGGCCCTGTCCAACTTTTTTGAGACCTGTTTTAGCCATCAAATTCAAAATGACCTAATTTTTTCCCTTAAAAATCATTAAGCATATAATCATTTTCATTTCCACCAGTACATTAGTATAGTGTAATGAATGCAGAAGACTCTGCAGTACCTACTAGGGATGGAGAAAGACTTTTTCGCAAAATATGGTAGCAAGTATCCAGGGCTGATTTTACATATTGTACCGATTTCTTTATGGTATTTATGTGAGGTTAATATTACTTAACATCTTGAATACTGATATTAATAATCGAGCGACCATTTTCCTGCTACCATTAAAGACTCGTGTCTTTTAAATATTATTTAATAGCTTTGCACTCCATTTTTTTAAATACTATTTTGAATTCTTTTAGACCTTTTTCAATTTACATTTTCATGTTCACCCTCATTTAGAGGCTCACTGTATGCTTTTCAGATTTGTTACTCTGATTAAATGCATAAATTAATGAAAGTACTAGTCTAAATTCATTTACTCTCAAATGACATTTAACCCATGTGACAAACAGGGTACAAATAAACCACATAAGAATTTAATTAAACATAAAATATTACGTCTATCTACAATGCGAATGTCAGATTTTCCCAGAAATGAATTGCAACTTGATTTTGAAGTGCACTCAGTTGCACTCAGTTCTAATGAAGGCCACATCATGATGAAAGTCTGCAGCACTTGCGTGGGCCTGGAAGTGTAAAGACCACATGCTGAGACCAGGTCCACTTTTCTGTTAATGAAGGAGATACTGTACGTTCATTGACCAAAAAATGTGTGACCCTTCACTGTCTGTCTGTCTGTCTGTCTGTCTGTCTGTCTGTCTATCTATCTATCTATCTATCTATCTATCTATCTATCTATCTATCTATCTATCTATCTATCTATCTATCGTTTTGTTGTGTATATTGGTCTATAATTAGTATTCTAATATCCTCCTTGTGTGTCAAATTAAGAAATGGTTTTAATCACCATTATTATAGTAAACACTTTAAGGACAAAAGTTTAACATAATATTTGTGTGTTTTTTGTATTTTATTCTATGTTTAGTCCCTTATTTGCTGTTATATTTGCCTCCACTTTTCTGGAAAATTTTGGAGTGTGTTTTGGAATTGTTTGTTACTGAAGTCCGGTACTGATGTAGTGAGGTGAGGAGTCTGGTGCAGTCAGTTCACATTCATCCCAAGGTATTCAGTAGGTTGAGTCAGAGTTCTACAGCAGGAGATCTTTCCACTGCAACCTATGTAAAGCATTTCTTCATGGAGCTGGCTTTGTGCACAGGTGGAGTTTCATGTTGGAACAGTTTGTGTCATAGTTTAAGTGCAGAGAAAATGTATGGCTTAAGTGGTCCAACAGTCTGAGACCACTAAGGAAAATGATTGTTTTTTCCTACTTTATAAATTAAATACAGCAAATATGTTAATAATATAATATGTATATAAGCTGCAAAATCTTGATTGAAAAGTTAAATTTTTATAGAATATTGATATGTAATTATTTCATTTCTTAATCTCCCTTTTGCTTAAACAACAATTCACTCTCAAGATGGGTAATTGGTAATTTGGACTTTATAGGTTTGTTTAAACCATAATGATTAATGTTAGATCAAAACCCTTGGAGTGTCATCTGTACATGTTCTTAAGTGCAAGGATTTTCTGATCTTATGTTCAAGATCCAAAGGCCACAATTTTCCTCAAATTTGCCACATAAATTAATTAGAATTGTATTACGTTTCAGATCTTTTAATGTCCCCCATTTGTTTAATTTATTTGTTTAAACTTTGTTCATTTTCATTTATAAATAATTGACACTGATACAACCTTTATAGCACAACATTGGTGGACAGCTTTGACACACCAGCTTTTTGTTGTTCTGGTTTTTATTAAGATAGGAATAATTGCTTTCCTAAAATAGCTGATGTTTTAAACAATGACCCAGTCGAACATGGTCTGATCCAGAAAAGAGCAGGAGAGTCCTGCGGGGTATTAGGTTTCAAAATGGACAAGATCAGGAAAAAATGGCTGCTAGGCTATAGATTTGTGTTGTAATACTGATTATTATATGTTTTATTATAATTGATTTGCCCCCCTGGCTATAGCGTCAGCCCTGTATAAATGAGTTATCAGACTGAGTCCACGATGCCTTTTAACCCCCTGTCTAAACTCAGCTTGCTATAAGGAAAATTAAATTAGACAACATGAAATAATAAACTTTAGCTTGTTATCAGTCACTTGCTTTAGGGCAAAACCCACTTCACCCTATTCACTATGATTTTTCTTTTTTTCTTTCTGCTTTTCACTCCGTCCCTTCCATTTATGTTTCAAAAATACTCTTGTACCTTTACTACACATGCTCCCAGGCTCAGTCAGATTAAAAAATATATATATAAAAATAGCGTTAACTGATCTTTAATGGTTATTTGAAGTGACATGCCCCTCCCTCTCTTACTCAATCTCTGATGGCCTGCTTCTGGCAGTTGTTTCTATCCGCCCAGTGCTGCTGCATTCATCAAAGCCTATTGATTTAAACTGTTTTTTTATGGTACTTGCTTGGGGCGATGGAGTAGTGTGCTGGGGAGAGTGAGAGCAGGCAGATGAACTGAGCTGTCTTTTTCATGAAGCAGGACTCTTGGTTTTTGCTCGTGCAATTTTTTTATGCCTCTTGGTAGGATTACTGGTCAACGTGCGGATAGAGACTGAGCGCTAGAATGACGAGTGCAGCCCCAGCCCGCAAGCCGTATCGAAAGGCACCTCCGCAGCACGCGAAACTCGCCACAATCAGCCCGTGCTCCGAGAGGACGTTACTGGGAGCCCCACAGCAACCCGTGACTCTCCAGCTCTGGCCCAGCATGCCCCAAGTCAGGTAATTTGTCTACAAGATTATTCTCACGTTTTGCAGCGCACGCGCTTGACTAGCCCTTACCGGAAATTCTCAGAAAGTATCGAGGTCCAGATGTTTTCTCATCATCCTGGTCAGACAGTGAACCGGAAGTTTCCAGTCTCTCTAGCTTAGAGCTCATTGTTCTTCCTCCTCCACGGATATTCAGCCACGTGCTGTTGGAGTGTCCCTTCCTCCCAAACCAAGGAACGTCATGAACCGGTTTCTTAGCCGTAGCGAGGACCTGCTTTTGAAGTCCGTTGAAGAGGATCGTCCGAGCTGGAAAGGGTCTCAGAAGAGTATCCGTTGCATTTCCCCAGCTCAGTCCAGCAGAAGTGGGGAGCGTTCGTTAGTCTTTAAAGAAGAGGCAGAAATATTTGTTCCCGGAGAGGAACAGCATCTTTCAAAGTCTGCATTTCCGACACGAGCAATTCCAACCAAGGTATCCTCAAGCAGACTCAATACCTAAGAGTACATGCAAAAGACAGCCTCCGAAAGTCCAAATCAGCAGAGATGCTGGGATGCAGCCACAGCCCTAAGAGAAACCCCAAGAGCATGTCCTTGGACCGGGAGAGAAAACCTGGTCTCCCGTCACCAGATGTGATGCCTTCATAAGCTCTGCTTCGCCAAGTTCAGTGCTGCCAGAATGGAAGGTCCGCCTCTTAGAGGAAAAGCTCAAGTTCTCCCAGTTTTGGATGAGATTACTCGCAGAGTTTTGAGCCCTGCTAGCTTGACAATGCTGCGCTATAAAAAACAAGAAACCTCTAAAGAAATCCAGGCCCAGCAAAGTCCTTGTCAGCAAGGTGATTCCAAGGAGCATAAAAGGAAAAGGTGAACCGACGGTGGACTGAATATGCCACCCAACAGGACAGAGAGGCAACGAGAGAGAAGAAAGACAAGTCCAGAACAAGGCACATTTCTCTGAAGGTCAACCTGGAACAAGAGCCAGAGAAAGGCATATCTACCCCAAAATGGAAAGAACGCGACTTAAATCCGAAGCTTTTGATTATGGACGGATAGAGGTTAGTAGCGATTTCAGGCACAGTAGTGAGGCTGGGTGGGATGGCAGGAATCGACAGGGGTTCAGCAACAGCCACTGTCCCACCAGTCAGCCCAGCTGGAGCCAAGGACTCAGCCAAAGGACACTGTGAATAAATTAAGGCTGACAAAGGCTGGAATGTCTACAATTCATGTGGAAAGTGAAAACATAACATCATCACAAACTGCTTTTTGGTTTATCACCAAGTAAGGTACGTTTACCAAACGTTTTTTTCCTTTATTATACGTACCCTTCTATCAGTGAAAAAAAAAAAAAAAAAAAAAAAAAAAAACGAATATAGTTAGTCTCCGAGTTACAATGGTTCAACTTACGATTTTACGTATGGAAATTTTAAAAAATATAAAAATTTTCCTGCTGGCATTAAAATTTTCGTACAATACGTTGGGACTCTACCAGGATGTATGCATCTTTCACCTTGTGTGATGCCGTACTCTCGCCAGCAATCAACAGAGTTCAGTTGTCTCTATGTTGGAGCGCATATTTGCTTGTGTTTATGTGTTTTAAAGCCTGATTTTAGCTCTTTTTTTTTTTTTTTAGCACTAAAACAGACCCTGAAAGGTTCACAGTCTGTCCGTGTACCAGCCCGTTTCCACACACATATATACTCTATAGTTTATACATTGCTATAGTGTAAATTGTTCTGTTTGGCTAAATTATGTCTTGTAATGTGTTACATTATTACAAATGACAGTTTATTACCCCATACTGATCACCATTCTTGAAGACTCCTGGGTAGACTAGGCCATGTCTCAACCAGAATTCAATAGTATGGTGGGCTAAATCAAAGGTCATCACAGGCCGACTATGTCCCCCAGGCCCTAGTAATGTCCCATCTCCCATTATAGAATTTACAGAACTGAAAGTGTATAGTTTCAGGTTTATTACCATTGGCACAGGTGCATTGCAGAACATTACATTGAAATTCTTGCAAGTTTCTCAGTCAGCTTTAGTTACAAAATGTTTACTCAGTGTTTACACGAATAGAATACACAAATAGACTTTCAAATTAAAATGTATATACATTTTGAAAAGTAATGAAATCAAATAAATCATATTGCACATTTTTATGAGTAAATAAGTAATATGGCACATGTTGTTCGACAGAAGTAAGACAGTAAATTCCCTTAGATGAACACACTTGTGGTGGACGATAACACCGGTGTACACAAACAGTCCTAAAGCAATAACATTATACATGGAAAACATTATATATAAGGGTTGGTAAAATAGTGGTCAGTGAAATTGAGTTGTCAGCTGCGTGTGAAATGGGTGTGTGTGTGTGTGTGTGTGTGTGTGTGTGTGTGTGTGTGTGTGTGTGTGTGTGTGTGTGTGTGTGTGTGTGTGTGTGTGTATATATATATATATATATATATATATATATATATATATATATATATATATATATATATATATATATATATATATATATATATATACACACACACACACACACACACACACACACACATAGTATCTCACATATCTCACAAAAGTCCCATTTTTTACTGCCCTCTGAAAGAACTAAACATACAGCCGTTATTATGTTGAAAATGTGTCCTAAGTGTCAATATTTTTGTGTGAGCGCCGTTGGTATCCAGCACTGCCTTAATCCTCCTGGGCATAGAATTTGCCAGAGCTGCACAGGTTGTTGCTGGGATCCTCCTCCATAATGACATCAGAGAGATGCTGGATGTTGGTCACATGCTGCTTCTCCACCTAAGGATGCCCCACAGGTGCTCAAAAGTGTTCAGGTCCGGAGACATACTTGGCCACTCTTTCACCTTCAGCATCCTCAGCATGCACTTGTCATCTTGGTGGTGTGTTTGGGGTCATTATTATGTTGGAAAACTGCAGATAGGCCCAGTTTCCAAAGGGAGGACATCATGTTCTGCTTCAGAATGTCACAGTACATGTTGGAATCCATGAACCGCATTGAACCCTTGTTTTCCTCCCCAGTACCAACAGCACTCATGCAGCCCCAGGCCATGATGTTACCACCACCATGCTTGACTATAGGCAAGACACAATTTTTCTTGATTCTTCTCACCAGGGCGTTGCCACACATGCTGGACACCATCTGAGCCAAACAAGTTTATCTTTATCAGACCACAGGACATGGTTCCAGTAATTCACGCTCTTGGACAGGTCGTCTTCAGCAAACTGTTTGTGGGGTTTCTTGTGAGCCAGCTTCAGAAGAGGCTTCCTTCTGGGATGATGATCATGCAGACCAACTTGTTGCAGTGTGTGGCATATGGTCTGAGGACTGACAAGCGGACCATCCGATCCAATTGCACTGTTAAGGCTTATGCCAAAATTTAATCGCTAGTTAATTTTCATATTTGCAATTTCAAAACCAGCGTGTTCCTAATGAATAATTATTTTGTCCTGTTCCTTTATTATTAAATGTACTGTAGATGCAGATATTGTTTTTTATGTACGCTTGTATACTTTTATTTTTATTATTTGATAATAATAATTATTTCATATATAATTACTATAAAAGTAATTATTATTATAATTTTTTTTTACAGGAATCATTATCGGATGCTGACAAAATCAAGTAAGTGCTTTTTTTTTTTTTTTTTTTTCTTTTTTTTTTAACTGATGCTCTTTTCTTGCAGTGTCTGTGATTGTTTAAACCATTCTTGTCTTTTTATTCAAGGACCTTACATAATTTATAAGCCGTATTTTTTGCACATTACACTTGTATGGTCTTGTATGTTGTGTATTTCAATTAAAGGGGTTTTATCTGGCATATCTGTGTCCAGGGCAGTAAGGTGAAGACAGGGTAGACACAGCGCTAAACAGTGGGAATGTGTAGTGCAAGTATCAATCAGTGACAGAACACCTCTACGCAGAGATCAATCAGTGCACACGTGGACTCTTCATTATTTATTTAAAAACTTTGTTGTCTTGCTGTTCTTTAAGTACATTAATTCACAGTGGGAACACTGGTGTCTTGTATGAGCCACTGAGGAGGCTCTCTTGGGAGTGTCTGCCTCTGCCATCTGTGCAAAGCTGCTGGAAACATGTTTTGTCCATTTTAAGTGATACCGATTTTGCCAGAGAAATGGGTCTTTTTGTAAGTGTAGCACATGCTGTTTGTATTTGTGTTACTCTTGCACTGCTTTATTTTGCACCTCCCTTTGTGTGTCTAATACAACCAACCTCCAAGTGATCTGTAACGGAAGCATTTGTGCCATGTGACATTGGCAGATTTATTGATTGGCCTAGATGCTCAGTGATTGGGGGGGTGGGTGCTGTGTGGGGGCATGTGCGGTGTCTACTGCCGAAACACACACATGTCATAGTAATCTCTTTTTTTTTTCTCTCTAATTGTAAAGGACTACGCTCAGCCGCTCTGAGTTGTTTCAAATTCTGTCCACACTCTACTTTTAGTTGTAATACAAGTTCCTCATTGTGAAACATCCACCAGTGTTCCCGTCCCTTTCTTCTCTTCGGATCTGCCTCATCCCGACGCCCTACCTCTGGATTAAGTTCTCTTCAATTGGAGACACTCTGTGTGCCTGGGGATGGTTCCACATCAACCCCCTGAAGATGCATGAAATTACTGAGCAACACAAGAACTTTGAGGATGGATTTGGAATGTAATTAATACAACCGTCTACTACAGTGGCTTAGGACCCCAGGTTGCACACCTTAACAATGATGAGGATGGTGTTTCCTTAAGAGTCTGGTTCCTTTTAAGGTTTCTTCCATCTTAGAGAGTTTTTCCTTGCCACAGTCACCACTGTCTCATCAATTACGGATAAACGTACAATTATAAGGAACAAACTTATACATTCTTTTATAAATGCTTTACCTCAGTTATGCAATTTCATGCGCTGTACAAAAAAAATTTATTCAATTGAATACTTTAAAACTTCAACAAGATTTCTTAAATATATAAAGCAATTTCTCAGGTAAATAAAAAAAAAATGCCTTTGCTTCCTTTTCACATCAGGCACACACTTATACCACAATGGATGTGTAATATACACATATCAGGGGCTTATAGAACATTAGTTGTTTTTTTAACCCAGATGTAAACATAAATTAAAACAAAGCAATGCTTCAGCAAATGTCTGTTCATGAAACTGTGCTGTTTCCACACCATTCTATGTCGCCTACATTCAAAGCATGCACTATGCACTAATCTGATATCAGATTTCTACTTCTTTATGTAGGATTTGTTTTTGATGCATATTTCTACTTAAATTCTTATGACAAATGCTACATATTTTGTAGCATATTGTTCATACCATTTTTGAGATCAAATGCATAACATGACGATTATTTTGTCAGACAGCAAGAGAGAGGTTTTTTTCTCATTTTTCTTTTTCATTATTGTTAATTTTGGATAGAGAGTAATAGGGTTAGATCAGCATAAAGAGACCATAGGCACACACACACACACACATATGCAGCCCAGGAGCCTGTTATTGAAAGTAATGGATAAAGCTCTTTGCACTTAAGTGGAGATATGGAATGGAAAACGAGATGCATTACCACAGCAGAGTAAACATTTCAGTATACTAGAACATCAGCCATCATTTATCAAGTTGGCTGCATTTATTCATAAATCAGTCATACGCGCATTTAATACGATTCAATTCAATTTTCGCTTTTAACAATGGAAATTTGCCCAAAGCAGCTTTACAGAATGAATAGATTGGGAATATCTATTTTCGCATCTTTAATTAGCCCTGATAAGTTTATCCCTAATGAGCAAGAAAGTGATATGGAAGGAAAGACTCTATGAAATGATATTCAGAAGAAACGATTGTACTGATTCCGATATCTAGGTTGGATCGTTCTTGCCGATAACCAACTAATCAACTAATTCTTTCAAAAGTTGGGAGAGAAAAAAACACTCCTTGTAAAATAGTACTGAACTTCAAAAATAAAGTATATAATATAAAAAAGATCAAATAAAAATCGATGTAATTTTGCGTTTGTAAATGGTAACGCTTTGCAGTAAGATTCCATATGATAGCTTTAACTGAAGTAAATAAATGCTTTCAAAGTATTGTTTGTTTGTTAATTTCAACATTTACTAATACATATTTGCTGCTAGATCCAGCAATCGGATCAGTGCCGAATAAATGGGCAAAACCAATGGATCAGTTGAGTTCTACTCAAAAGAAAAGCAATGGCACGGAATGTCCTTTTATTGTAGTTTCATCATTATTGAGGTGTTCCACTGTTCACTGATGGACACTTAAATGGAAAAAAACTGTTAATTGGGGTTGCAGCCCCAAGCCATTGTAGCAAACTGTCCACACTAATCACAGTTTAAATCCATCCTCATGGTTCCTGAGCGTAACCCTGCAAAGTAACCTTATGGATCTTTAGGCTGTTTATGTGCAACCATTCTTAGTTGTATGGCTTACAATTGAAGAAAAAATTGAGCACCAGCAAGTCTGGAGAGCAGAAGGAGACAGAATCTTACACTAAAGGATGTGAATCGCAATTTCAGAGAGTCTATGTATAGCTGTTAGCCATAAACATGTAAACAATATGAACATGAACACCTCAGGTGATGAAAGATTAGCATCGGTCACACTGATAAGAGAGAGGATGGTAAGCTTGAGAAATAAAAGCTTGCTTAAAAAATCAGTTCCAATTTACACAGCGTTGTCTTTTCATGGTGTGCAACTTTCACGTCAGCTTTCTTCACATCGAAGTTGACGTGTAATCCATATTTTGTTGGTAATTTGTCTTCAGATTCTGACCCTAGTACAACTGCTAAAAATTGTTACCGGTATAAAAGTTATTCAAAAGACTTATTTTTGTCTTCACCAAACCTTTTTTTCTTTAGATTCATCGTTCAGTAGTCATTTTGTGTTTCCAGCCCTTGAACTTTTATGCAGATTTGTGGGCATCACCATGCAAATAAGCTGTGC
Organism: Silurus lanzhouensis; assembly: GCA_039877035.1. Taxonomy (NCBI): domain Eukaryota; kingdom Metazoa; phylum Chordata; class Actinopteri; order Siluriformes; family Siluridae; genus Silurus; species Silurus lanzhouensis. The sequence continues at coordinate 12,329 of JBCEWE010001810.1, read as the reverse complement.
TGGGAACTTGAGTTGGATGACATGCAAGTAAAATAAACATCAGCAGAATTTCTGGAACGCTTGTAAATTCATCTGAGAATTGTTTTAGTTGCGTTGGTCTACACAGGATTTTTGGATTACTGGTCGATTTATTTTATTTATTTATATATATATATTTTTTTAACTTATTTTGGAATAATTACAGGAATTCAGTTTGTAATGGCAAAAAAAAAAAAAAAGTATATTTCCAGATCCTGTGGGCTTTAGCGAAGGAGACCTTTTTTAAATTATTATAATTTTTTTTTTTTTTCTGCACACAGCATATGTATTGTCTCCTCAGCACACACCCAAATGGCCTCAGCACATAGTGGCCTCATGGTCTCACACACACACACACACACACACACACACACACACACACACACACACGCGCAAAGATTTACCAATAAATATGCACATACCTGCACAAATCTACAGTAGATTATTTTTGCAGACCCACATGAGCATTAAGTTTTGGACTGAGACAGAAAGTTGGATTTAATGTAAAGAATGCATTACTCTAATAGTTTACTTAAGATATGCAGCCATTTCTAGAGCACTAAAATATTAGCATTATTGATAAAAAAAAAAAAACATTCCTGCCTATGTTTCCAGGATCTTACAGCAGCAGAATGAAGACCTGCGCCGCCATCTCACACATACCACTCACAAAATGGAGGCAATGGAGGCGGAGTTTGAGAATCGCAGACACTACATGCAGACAGAGATGGGCCGGACACAAGACGATCTGGAGAAAATGAAAGACAAGTTTCGAAGGTTAGACCCACCATCTGTGTGTGTGTGTGTGTCTCTCACACTGTCTCTCTTGAATACCCTATGGATGTGTTAGCTCTGTAGCTCTGCCTTACTAACACACTATCGCCCAGACAAACTGACTCAGCCTCCCAATGCTGTTGGCTGGCGTTCACCATCTGGTAATGTACTTACTGTCTCTCCACTCTGTCTCAGACTCGGTGTCTCCTCTTTCCAACGTGCAGCGAACACCTTTCTCTCAATCTATTTTTAAATGCCCGTTATAAAAGCGGGAAAAGTAATGAGTGTATAAATATGCTGAGCACCATCAGTTTCAATTAATCTGATGTGCACAAGGTGTTGGTTCTGAGACAGAGATGGGAAGATCAGGAATATATAGCCATGAGGCAGTGATGCACAAGGTCTGTTTCATGACCAAGACTGGAATGGGTTGTCTGAAAAATACTCAGATTTTCTATTAATGCTTTAGATGTTTTGCCCTGAGTACTCCTGTCCTCACCTGTCTCTCCTAGTCATACTCAGGACATGTTGGACCACCGAGGTGCAAGACCACTCGTCATGTTCAATATTTTATGAGCGACTCGTGACCTTCTAGAATATTAACTTCAGCTGTCGGTTACAGAAGCAGAGCTGCTCAATCTATTTGAATGTCTGGAGTTAAGCACATGGAGTGAATTTGGATTACGAGGATTTATTATGTTTAAACACATCACATATCTAAATCTTTTTGCACTATATGGACAGTTTGTACACACCTGAGCATAAGATTCAGTAACATCCCATTCCACATTTTAGTTCCCACTTACTATTAAAATAACCTCCAGTCTTTTGGCGAAGATGTTCCACTAGATTTCGGAGTGGTGTTATGGAGATTTGTGATCATTCAGCCACAGGGGCATTAGTAAAGTTAGGTACTGATGCAGGTTTGCGGTGCAGTCAACGCTCCAATATATCCCAGAGCTCTATAGCAGACCATTCAAGATCCAACCCATAAAAAGCATATCTTCATGAAGCTTGCTTTGTGCACAGGTGCATTGTGCTGCTGAAACAGGTTTGGATCTCCTCGTTCAATTGAAAATCTAATGATATTGCATACAAATTTATCCTATACAGTTGTGTGCCTTAAAGTTTGTGGTAACAGTTTGGGGCTGGAAAAGTCAGGTGTACCTGACTGAGGAAATAATACCCATCGTTACAGTACAGTATCCATACATAAGTCATTCATTTAAACTTCCACTTGAGTAAAATTACAAAAGTATTTGCCTTCAAATGTAAAGTATCCAAAGTACTATGATTTATTATGGCTATAATGTACCTATTATTATTTTTGTCACAAGACTCTTTACTTAATTAACTCAGTTTATGTAAAAAGCTTCTAATGTTACTGTTAACACACCAGTCTATTAATAGAATGATATTAATGAGTCAAACACTGATTGGTATCATTACAATTATAATGAGCCCAAAACCTTCTTAAAAAAACCCATGCAAATCAGGCCACAGGTGTTGTGGCGAGTTCGAGTCAGGAGTTTCTTCCATCATTTATTCTTCTTAAAATGTTCTGCTGTTGAACTCATGCTGAACTGTATGTAAGTGCCAAGCACCAATTACCAAGCACCAATCAAAAACAAGCTCAAAACAGAGCGTGCGCTCGACCCTGATTGGTGGATTGCTGCGTGATTGGCCAGTTTAGTTTTTATCCACACATAAATAAAAAAGCAACGACTGATTTCACAAAATGTAGTTGAGTAAAAAGTACGATATTTGACTTTGAAATGTAGTTAAGTGAAAGTAAAAGTCTCCCCCAGTGGAAACACTTCAGTAAAATACATATACCATATAAAGCTACTTAACTTACAGTAACGAATGACATTTACTTTGTTACTGTTCACGACTGCTTTGAAGTATTTGTGCAAATTTTGTTTTTATTTTGTTTGAAAAAGTTTATATAATTAGGCTTCCTTGTACTTATATTTATATCAATAGGGAAATTAGTTTGGTTGCTCTGTCCAGTAACCTGCGAAGAAAAAATATAACAAGAAAAATCGTGACTATAGTGATCATCTTTGATCATGATTCAATCAAGGGGGAAAAAAATTATATGGAGATGCTAATTTTCCCACCCCTAAGGTTAATTACATAAACAAAAATCACATCTAATTTCCATAAGGATGCCTTAAAACCCACTGTTGCAAGATGAATTCCGGCCAAAATACCCTCCTTCGTTCTATTTCTTAAACATGTTTCTAAATCTTAATTAAAAAAAAAAAAAAAAATGCATTTTGTGTGTCTGGATTGTGTATCCTCATCCTCCAGCCTGATTTGCTCTCATTTAATGGCACTTGTTTCCTCTGAGCCTGTTTACCTGATTGTCAGTGTCTAATTCTGTTGCAATCAGACCAGTCTTCATTTCCAATCAGGATGCGTACCTGTCTCATATGTTGCAACCGGATGGCAATCGGATTCAATCAGCATTCTTGCCGTCAAATCGGAGATTGCATTGCGGCTTTAGCTCTACTTTTTTAAATACTCTGTGCTATTTTTATAATAGTCTAACGCACGTGCGATAATGTGCGAGTAACGTACGCTTTGCAATGCTCGCACACATGTATTAGGACCCTGAGGATACAGCGGTCAGTTTTAGAAACTGAAAGACTTTTCTCTTAATGATTGCTGTATTTATTTTTCTCTGCCTCTCCACGGATAATCAGCAATCATTGCCGCTTTGCCGAGTCTGACCTACCTGTCATGATCCAACTGAATTTTACCTCTACCTTAATATTGTTTATTTGGATTTCCCTCCCCCCTCTGTCTTTTCGAGGAGAAACCCTGAGTAATGGTGATTACTGAACATCCTGAGTGTGTCAGTTATATTGAGTTCTATTACACAGTATGAGTTTATGGCTGTACTCATTGGCTGTAATCAGTGGTGCTTGTGAAAATGTATTTATTCAATTTTAATTGTTACAAGGTGAGACAGAAGCCCCCTAGTGTAAAACTATATTGATTTGAGAATGTGAGCGAGGCGAGCTAACTCTATTAACTGGGAAACAGACTCAGTCAATCCCAGTAGTCTGTGTAAGCATAAATTGATATTGATGATCCGGTATTAATGTTTGACTGAAAAATGCCTTGGCGTGTATTTACAGGATGTAATGTTAGTGATGTATTTAGAATCTTGGAAAAGGAGTTATAAAACATGAAACGCACTCAACCCAGAGTCCCTGAACTGAGCCTGTGTTCAGAATTAAATATTAGTTGAAGTGCATAACGAGCCTGCAAAGCGCGCTATGTAAGTGCTCCGTCTAATACTGTGTGGTCAACAGATCAATCGGTTCGTTCGCTGGAGGCGCAGCTACAGCTCTTATTCTCATCACACTGACCCTGACTAACATGCACATTCCGTTTTAATGTTAGCATTAAAAAAATAAATAAAATTGTATACATTAGAATGGCATATTTTGTGTAATCTACATGTACATACATCTACTTTCTTAAGCCTCGAAGCATCTCCGAACATTTTATATTTTCTATATTTATTTCTTTTTATTTATATATATATATATATATATATATATATATATATATATATATATATATATACACATATATACACATATATACACATGATTCAAAACTATGCTAAGCATACAGAGACAGTGTAGGATTTGTAATTAACAAAATGGAAAATCTTCCAATGATATAGCATGATTATTAGTAGCACGAGCAGGAGGAACTTCTTTACTTTTTTTTTTTAGTCGTCGGGACAATTATTCAAATCACAAATTCAATGCAGTCAAAACACTGCAAATAATAGTTTCTGCACTAGTTTGATTAAATTTAACCAGAAAAGCTGGAACTATAGGTATTGAACGTCATGTCAATAAGGCAATTCTTTTACGTTATGTTATATATGTAGATGTTTCTTTCTTTTTTTTCCCCCATTCTTTTTGCTATTTTTCATTGGTTTCAGGAAATCTTTTTAAATATTTTTGCTGACTGACCTAAAGTTGCTTAAACTGATGTTAGTCTAATAAAAAATAAAATCCCTATTATTAGTCCTTATTATTATAAGTAAGAAAAATGATGGCATAAAAAACATGTTTCAGAATTGTATTGTTTAAGAGATTAAGGTAGAGTTTGTATGCATGCAACCAAAAAGAAAAAATGGGTTAGTAATGAATTTATTGTGCAGTTAAACCTATTTAATTCAAATTGCCTTCGACTTCTTCATCCTCAGTATCATGGAGCTTTAATGCTTTTTCACTGAGTGGATGAATATACTGGGCTTATTATCTACGGTGGACCAATGTGAGCATTATATATCTTTATAGCATCAACAGTAAAATCAATAACAAGAATTGTTTTTCTATTACACTAATCAAAATTAGAATACAGGCATGAAATAATGCCCAGAATTGCATGACTTTGTCATAATATCAAATGTTTAGTGTTTCAGTGTAAGATTTCAAGTTGAATTTAAAACTTGCTGCTTAAGCAAATAGCTGCAATTCAAAAAAAACGTCAATACCCGCATTTGTACGGAAATTGCAGTTTCCGTCGTAATGTTAATTGCATATTGACTCTGATGCATCAATATTGATAACACTTGACATAACTCAACAAACAGTAGTAGGTGGTTCCTGTGTGGTTGACTTTATAATGGCACATCAAATCAATCATTGCTTTCTTTTTCTATCTTGCTTGTTCTCAGCACACACAATTTTAATTATTGTTGCATAGTATTTAGAGATTTTAAATTGGCTGCTTAAACAGAATATACACTAATCAATACAAGTATTAAGACACCTGACTTTTCCAGCCATACAATATGTGGTTCAGCCATTGGTTGGAGGCCCACAAATGTTTAGGATGTCTTTGGATGCGATAGCATTAGATTTTTCCTTCACTTGAACTAGGAAACCCAAACCTGCTCCAGCATGACCGTGCCTGTGTGCACAATGCCAGCTCCAAGAAGACTAAATTTGGAATAGGATGTGCAAAAAAAGCACATACCAATCTTATGGTCAGGTGCCATAAACTTTTGCTGATGTCCATGTATGTTTTAATTTCTTGTGATTTAGAGTCTCTAGTTATTTTTACAAATTGGAATGATTAAGTTCCAGGTTTAAGTTTGTCATGTGCATAAAGAGTGCTTTAAGTACCGTAACTTCCAGACTATTAAGCACACCCAAATATAAGGCGCACCCACTGAATTTTACAAAGATTTTTATTTTGAACATAAATAAGCTGCACCTGTCTATAAGCTGCACCTGTCTATAAGCCTACATTGAAACTAATGAATTTCACACAGTCTTTAATGAAAGACAGTGTCTGTTACACGCCTTGTATCTAAACAGTAGCCTACCAAGAAAGTCCTTCCTCCTTCCTTTCACAACTATTTCTCTTGAGAGTTTTTCTTTTGGCATCGTTGTGCATTTAAAAATCACCATCGGTGAATCTTTTTTCCCGATGCCGTGCAGCTCAGAACACAGTTGAAGTGCGTTTTTTCATGCCCGGTTGTTTTCAGTGTCAAATTCAAAAGATTTTCCATGGTGAAATCAACTAACTGGATATCCAGATCCATTATTATGTGTAGGTGTGCTGCAGACATAGGGAATTACCTGAATTGAATATACCGTAATTTTCAGACTATTAAGCGCACCCAAATATAAGCCGCACCACTGAATTTTACAAAGATTTTTATTTTGAACATAATAAGCCTGTCTATAAGCCGCAGGTGTCTACACTGAAACTACTGACGTTTTTTCATGCCGGTTGTTTCAGCTTGACGAATGATTCGCATTTCTTGTTGACAGTCCGAGTGAGCGGCAGGTTAAACGTCAGAGGAACCTCATCCATATTTATGATGTGGTGCGGCCCGATTCAGTGGGAGCGCACCTGATTTAATATAAGAGTTTCATTGGTTCACTTGAACCATTCTGCAATTTCATTGGTCTAATATTATGGGGTTCAGTTTATTGGCTTGAAGTTTGTGAAACCGGGAAAAACCAGGAAAATCCATAAATTAGCCGCTTCATTGTTTAAACCGCGGGGTTCAAAGCGTGGGAAAAAAGTAGCGGCTTATAGTCCGGAAATACGGTATGTATCTTTGTATGTATGTATCTATATGTCTATTCTCCACAGACATAAATAGAAAATGGTAAATGAGTTTGTCTCTAGTACGAGAAAACTAACAAGAAATCAGTGTGAAATGTGTTCAAATGCTTTAGGCAAGTAAAAATAACAATAACTCTAAGCGATGTGAACACTGTTTGCAGTCAAAAGAAGTAGCATAGCGGGAGATTCATAACGTTTCTTAATGTTGAATGATGTATCTAGGCACACAACTATGAAATTACATATCCTATGCCTGAACGCATTCATATCGAAATGTATTTCCGTGGACTTCCATTCATTTGAAATAGCAGGGGGGAAAATGAAGCACTTCTGTACATTTTATTTGCAATGTTTGCCAATTATCTGTTGTATCCATACTATGAAAACACTGCATATCCTCTGGATATCTGTATAGGCAAGAGATAATGGGTTGTGGTGTTGAAAACGCATGGCTGCTTTCGTTCTTGTCTTTTTCGCTCATTTTCTCTAAGTGTAAGATGTGCATAAAAAAATAACAAAACAACCATGTGTGTGTGCCAGAGGCTATTTGGCTATCCTGCTCACCTTTAATCTGCCAATCTAAACCAGAAAATACCCGTTTCTCTCTGTGCTGCCTTATTAAGGACGTCTTAGATAAGATGCCATTTTTTTTATTTTTTTTTCTTCATATTGTTTCCAGGTATGCTTCACCGAGTATAATGCCCCTGTACTGTGTGTATTAATTAATAGTCAATAATTTTTTGGAGAAAAAAAAAAGGGGGGGGGGGGGTGAAGAGCTGGTGCAAAATGCAGTGTTTTTTCCTGTTCCAGTGCTGTTACTTATGTGTATTTGTCCAACAGACTGCAGAACAGCTACACAGCCTCACAGAGAGCCAACCAGGATTTGGAGGAGAAGCTTCATGCCTTGGTAATCATTCTCCCCTGTATATCTTACACTCAGTTTAGTGACAGATGCCTTTCATTTTCTTTCTCTTGCTTTCACTAATTCAATAATATTCATTCAGCTCGGAGGGACTCGGGACCGCGTTTGTCTTTCTTCGTGCCACAGGGATTTGATTAGGCTCCTTAACATTGACAAACCTTTAACATGCATGTTGAACAATTTCTTACATCCTCATAGCCAGGATGCTGCTTCTCTCACGTTCGCAAGTCGCTCCAGAAGGTGTCTGCCAAATGCGGTAGATGTTTAAACCCTGAATTATTTATTATGCTCAGTGACCGAGTATACAGTATCTGCAAAAAAAAAAAAAAAAGATCAATAAAAAACATTTGTGAAAAATAATAGTTCTGAACAATTGGGATTTTTTTTTTAATTAGTAATGGTTTCTAATCAACTGATCATCCACATAAATAATTCTTAGAAAGGTGCATTGTTCATGCCCCTGTACCTCTCCCACTACTAATCTACACTTTGATGTAGGGTTCAGGATCTGGGTGCATAAACACATGCATGGCAATGATAGTTTTTGCTCTGTGTTACATTGGAAGTTTGCACCTTTCATGGCATTAACTAAGAGACTAATAATGGAGGGGGTAGTATGTCAGAGTCCGAGAAACATTCATTCAAAGTTGTAAGGACCTTTATTTCTGTGAAAGCACTAAACTTACTGAGGCACATACAAAAGAGAAAGCGCAACAACAACAAGTCGAAAGAAAGTAACAAACTCAATGCCAAATTCACCAACATTTATTTGGCCCAGCACTGCAACAATTCACTTTTCGTTTCCCATTAGTATTACAGTACTTTGAATAGAACATGTATATCTGCCCATTCAAGTCCCAGATTCACAAACGCCAGTACTTTATAGAGATCCAGACTCTTAGCAGTGGCTTTTTGTGTGTGTGTGAGAACAATTTACACATTAACAGAGCTCTTTCAGAATTTAAAGCTGATTGTACAAACATGCTTCACTTTTATTGTTTATCAACTACCAACCATCTACAGTTATGGAAGAAAATAAATACATTTAGACTCTATTTTGCAAGTCCACTTATTGGTAAAGGGTACAAGGTGGTATCAAAATGTTTCGAAACTAATTCTGCGATTCTGACCACAAGTATTACTATGTCTGCAATTTAATCATGGACAGCAAGTGAGAACAAAAAAGTAAACGTGAAATTCTGCGTGAAACTGGGCAAATCTGCCACAGAGACATGTGGCATGACATACCTTTGATTTCGGCGACGCTGCAAGAGTCGTTCGGGTGTATTGAGTGCCACGCGCGCTTCAAGACCGGAATAATATATATATATATATATACATATATTTTTTTTTATACACATATTAATGACAACTAGCTTTAGTTATTAGAATTTAACATCATGTACCTTTGCAGACTAGTGATGGTCAAAGTAATTGTCATAATTGTCACATTCTTTCTCCTGTCAGTGTTTGTAGCCTATATTGTGGTACACTTTTCTGAAATAAAGTCAAATGAAATAAATATTAGGTTGACTATTAAATTCTAAGCTGAGTTAGATGCTCAGTAAATTTGCCGCATGGGTGATAAAAAAGAACAAATAAAATCGGTAAGATATATTAATTCATTGCAGGCTACCTAATGTTTTTTAGCTAGATGACTCATTGTTTGCTATCATCTGTGCCTCTTCCCCTCATTCCTTACTCTCTTTTTCCATCTTTTCTGCTTCTCCACTCATGCTGCCATGATTCGGATCTCACATCGCCATCACGACCGTCAACCATCAGCTGCCATCAGTCAAACCTGGGTTCATGCAGTTGCGTGATCACTCATCTCTTCTGTCTTCTCACCCTTCGAACTACATTAGTTTAAATGTCATCTCCAGTCTTTACTCTCTCACCCTTCTGTTCTCTCTGCATGACGGTGCTTTAACGTCACCTTCGTGGTGGTTGCAAAGCACTACCTTTGGAGTTGCTGTAGGATATAAGAGTTTGTCAATATTCAACTTGTGCAATCACTTGTAAATCTCGGCAGGAAACAAGAGTACAAAAGAGAAATGCGTTCCAGGTGTGTTAGGAAAAGCCATGTGGAAAATTTGCTTGCTGAGAGCTTTAGGCTTTTCAACCAATCCACATAACGTTTCAAATTATAAATAATGCAAATTATAGTACGCTTATGAGTACGCTTCTCTTTCCTTGTCTCCACATTCCTCATGTCTTTTATTTAAGATTTGCTGTACATGTCCACTGAGTTTATATATGTCCCTATAAGTCTAGTACTGAAAATACTCTGTGGCTCAGAGGCCAGTATTTAGAATGTCATATCCAGACATCTGATCACACGCTTTTTCAAATTACTGTGTGTGAAGCCCAGACCTGCTTAGCTCTTCACTTCTGTGATGTTTTATGAAGCACTCAATTCCAATTAAATCCATTGACTTTGTCAGCTTTCTCAGCGCATGCAGTGGGCCCATAACGCAGGCACTGACTTTATATACAGCCAAAATGCTGTTAATATGCTGTTGTCAGACAAATAGGCACACACACACACACACACACACACACACACACACACACACACACAATCCCTCACTGGAATTGCAAAAAGTATATTCTTTTTGCTCTACCCGAAGACATTTGGGTTTGATCTCAAGTGATGAACATGAAAAGACAGATCAGAATTTCAGTTACCTTTCCTATTTTTTAATCTAGAAATATCAAACTTTGATCACACATTTTTAAGGTGATCAGAAATATTGGATATTCCTGCAGTGTCCTGTTAGATTGACTGTTTATACAATTATTAGAACTAAATCCTGGGTTTTTACATGTGAAGATTGCATTGTTGTTTAGAAAGATAAACCAACAATAAAACCAGAGAGCTGCCTAAAGACACTGTAGCTGAGAAAAGAGAAATTCAGAGCCATTGCAACATGGCTGTAACGGTACACAGAAATCACGGTTCGGTACGTACCTTGGTTTTAAGTCATGGTTTGGTTCAATTTCGGTACAGTTAGGGGGAAGAAATGCAAAACATAAAATTGCTTGTCGTTTTTTATCAACACAAGTTTATTATTATTAACAATTGTGAACATAAACAGTTTACATTTTCAAAACAATTGTAAATAAAATACCTGCTTGGTTAAAATATTTATAAATGTATATTTGTAGTAACAGAATAAATCTAATTAATGCAATACACTTTTATTATATAGATTAAATTGAGTAATCAATTAAATTGCACAAATTAAATTGATTAAATCCAATTTAATAAATAGAAAAATGTATTTAAATGTGCAAAAAAAAAAGGTGTGGCCACAGTGACACTGTATAATAATTTATATTCAATAATAATAATAATAATAATAATAATGCACACAAAGTGCAAAGCAGAGATTAAACAAACTTGCGGTCCTCCACTGAATACATTCCTGAGGAACTGAGATTTTAATGTTCCGCACCTAAGAAGGACTGCTATCAGTACACGTGTGTACCGAACCGAAAGCCCTGTATCGAAAAACTTCAGTGCAAATACGTGTACCGTTACACACTTATTGCTTAACATTGAGTATGCCCAGTGTAACAATTTGCAAAAATGAAACCACTGATTTAGTAATAAGTAGGTAAAAAAATAAATAAAATCCACCGCTCAAAAAATCCTCAACAAGATTAAATATAGCGTCTTCCACAAGATATAAACCCACACAAGATATATAAAGTGTGATAACTTGGGTTTCTGTGGGAACAGGCTCACTAATCTTTGTTAATAGTAGCAGCAGAACAAATTCAGAAATGTAGTTGAGCAGTTTTTCAAAGAAGATTGAGAAACTCCCTAAGACAAGCAACTGAAAGAACCCACACAATTAAATGCCTAGAAAAGCATCACAAAGGAGAATGAAAAACACTTTGGTGATGTTAGTGAATCACTGGCTTGATGCACTTTCTGCAAGCAAGGGACATGCAGCTAGATATACTTATAGACCAGGGTTGGCCAATCTTATCCACAAAGGGTTTTCATTCCAACTAAACAAGAGCCACACCTAATGGTCCATAAAAATGAAAATCTAAACTAGGGGAATCTGATGTGGCGAAAACCTGCACCCACAATGGGCCTTTGTTGAAAAGATTGGACACCCTCTGTTATAGTATCTGTTCTATATTTATTTTTGCTCAGCTACAATTGGGTGGTCTGATATAACAGACAAAATACAAAAATCTAGAGTAGATCAGTGAATGAAAGCTGATAAACTGTTTCGTATTCATCTTTTTTTTTTATCTAAAACCCAAAGGCCTTCAGTGTACAGCAAAAATGAAAGAATTGGCTTTCAGACTGGACTGTATAGCAGGCAGCTCAATTTATAAATAAATTAACTCTAAACAAGCTAATTAATATGCAGGGTTTCTAGCCCAGAGGTTTAGGGAATTCATTCTGCAACATTGGAATTAATTTATGCATACTTTGGTAAAGATTCAGCACATTTATGTGGCCTATAGGATG
>JBCEWE010001809.1:0-23019 GCA_039877035.1 Silurus lanzhouensis | reverse complement strand
ACCTCTGAACAGGAGACATACAGTCTTTATTATGAAAAATAAGAACAGGTGAGTTTAAGTTCAGGTGAAGTAGAACTCGAGTGAGTTTGAGTTCAGTTAAGTTTAGATGAATAGGAGTTTAGTTAGACTTCTTTCTTTATGTCCTCTTGCTCTTGGACTTTGTGGATATTTTCAGTTTGATTTAGAATTCAGATGAGCTTAACTTGGAGACCCACAACCTGTTCCAGCATGACGATGCCCCTGTGCACAAATCCAGCTCCATGAAGATCTACTTACTTGGGTTGGAGTGGAAGATCTCCTGCTATAGAGCTCCAATCCTATTGAACACCTTTGGGATGAATGTGAATGCTGACTGCACTCCAGGCCTCCTCACCTTCTTACCTACATCAGTACTGACTTTCTAACACCCTTGTGTCTAAATAAATTTCTACTAGTGGAACATCTTCACAGAAGAGTGAAGCTTATTACAACCGCAAATGAGGACTAAATGTGGAATGGGATGTTCAGAAAATGCACATAAAATCTTATGGTCAGGTGTCCTATATAGAGTTTTTCTCTATATAGAGTATCTTAATTTTTTTTTACATCATAATAGGGTTAGGTTGTGTGCAATATTACTAAACCCTGAGTTTCCTGTCTGTTCCTCTTGAAGATCATTCCAATAATATGATCGTCCTGAGGCCTCTGTTACCTCCAAATCTGCTAGAAACATCTTTTCCTCTCACAGTAAAATGAATCAGTGTGGCTGTCAGGTTCAGCCAGCAGAAGAAAGTCAAAGCGTTTACTTTGTCATCACTTTCTCAAATTTTCACGGAAGATTAGAGTGAATAAAAGTCTGATTGGGACAAACTGATTTGCTTTATGGCCACATAGAGATTCTGAGGTACAGTGGTCCTGGACCTGCATGATTCATCCTGAAACCCTTTCTCTAGATACAGTTCTTTTTTGGTGGGAACTGGAAGCTCAGTGGTTAAGGACTCTGTTCCAAGCTGCCAATCTTGGGCCTTGAGCAAGGACCACTGGTACCTCCCAACTGGTACATCCCAGGAGGTTCCTTGCATCCATTTTCAAACAGATTTGGAAGAAAAGTATGGTGTCTTGCCTAAGTATTGACAGTTTAAATATTTGTCATTGGACAACTTGTAACCACTACGTTGCACCTACCAAGAATGAAGTCTGTAAAAATGTTCTTGTAAAAGATATCAATCTTCAATACAATCAAAGATCTCATTTTACATTTATGTTTTTGCGAATTTGACAGACGCCCTTCTCAGACTAAGTTAAAACTTAACAGTTGAGGGTTAAGGGCCTTGTTTAAGGGCCTTGGAGTGGCAACTTGGGGGTGCCAGGATTTAAATTCACAACCTTCTGATCAGGAGTTTAATGAGTCTTAAACACCGGCTACCACTCCCTTTTACTGTAAATATACAACTGAGCAGTTGAGCATTTAAAAACCTTGCTGATGGGCTTGGTGGTGCTGGGACTTGAATTCATAACTTTCTGATCGGGAGTCAAATATAATCCGAGCAGTTGAGGGTTAAGGGCCTTGCTTATAGGCTCAGCAGTGGCAGCTTGGATGTACTGGGATTTAAACTCACAACCTACTAAACAGGAGTCAAATTAGTCTCAAACATTTGCCATTACCACTTCCCTCACGATATACACCTGAGCAGTTGAGGGTTAAGGGCCTTGCTCAAGGGCTCAGCGGTGGCAACTTGGTGGTGCTCAGATTAGAACTTGCAACCTTCTGACCAGGGATTACCCAGAGGAGGATAACTGTCAATTCCAGGTTGTAAAAGTAGAAACTTGTGGAAAAGATTTAGGGGTGAATACTTGCGCAAGTGCCACAGTTCGCGTTATTAGCATTTCGGCATCTGGTTGTTTAGCAAATTTATTTAAATATGTCCCAATGAGAGCTGTTTTTCTGAGGCAAATAACCGGCTCTACATCTGTTTCATTAAGATTTATTTGTTCTCTAAAAGCTCTCAGGATAATCTTGACTATGTTTTTGTGTGCTCTGTTACAGGCAGGAGATTTTGATGCTCAAAACATCTAATTAAGGTGATTCAAGCTGAGAAAGACATGAAGACACGAATTTGGTGCAGGATCTCACTGATCCTGACTGTTCTGACCTTGACCTTGTTCAGTGATGGTGCCGAGGGTCAGAGGGCTGGTAAGTTCTGCTGATGTCCTGCTAAAATAAAAGACCGAAAGAATAAATTATAAGCCAGGATCTTAAAATATGAGAAAATGGATGCAATTTACATCTGAGTTACTCCTAGGAATAGAAAGTTGCCTTGCATGCAGGTCTAATGGTTCAATGGATGGATTTAGCATTTGGACAAATCTTACATTCTTGAGTGTGGGTTTGTCTAGTAATGGGCCAAGGAGCTTGGGTTACAAGAGGACCAGTCTCCTTGAATCTCTATTTCTAGCCATCCAAAATGATTTAATGGCAAATTCCTGAAAAAATACCTTTCCAGGTTTCCAGCACAAAAATAACAGTTAGTATTTAAAGGCTTTAACCGCATCCCTTCTTGACAGGTTGTAAGAATGTCAACTATGACCTGGTGTTTATCCTCGACACCTCATCCAGTGTTGGCAAGGACCAATTTGAGAAGATCCGGCAGTGGGTTGCCAATCTGGTGGAGTCGTTTGACGTGGGCGAGGATAAGACTCGAGTGGCAGTGGTGCGCTACAGTGACCGGCCCACTACCGAGTTTAACTTGGCCCGTTACAAAACCCTTGACGAGGTCAAAATGGCAGCCAGGAACATCCGCTACCTGGGGGGCAACACCAAAACCGGAGACGCTATCAGCTACACCACCAATAACATCTTACAGTCCCGGCAGGAGCCCGACCTGCTGCCAAGGGCATCCAGAAAGTGGCCATTTTGCTAACAGACGGTCGGAGTCAGGATTACGTTCTGGAGCCGTCTGTTGCTGCAGCCAAGGCTGGGATCAGAATGTTTGCAGTGGGAATCGGTGAGGCACTGAAGGAGGAGCTGGAGGAGATCGCGGCTGAGCCAAAAAAACGCCCACGTCTTCCACGTGACGGATTTTGATGCCATTGACAGAATCCGAGGAAGGCTGAGGAGGAGACTCTGTGAGAGTAAGTAATCAAATGTTCCTCTGAGAACGTTCCTTTTTTAGATTAAATATTTAAAGCCTCATTAAATCATATGTTTTCCTAAAATGTTCTTCCACTGCAAGTTCACTTTACTGTGTACATTATTTGGACATTTAACTGTGTTAGTAAAGTCAGGTACTGATGTAGGTAAGGTGAGAAGGCCTGGAGTTCACATTTATCCCATAGGTGTTCACTAGGGTTGAGCAGGCCCCTCAAGATCTTCCTCTCCAACCCATGTAAAGCAGATCTTAATGGAGCTGGCTTTGTGCACAGACACATTGTCATGTTCGAACAGGTTTTGGTCTCCAGGTTTTAAGGACAATTTCATGCTACCAAATGCAGAGTCATCCTATGAAATTGTATTCCTCCAATTGTTTGGAGAAGAACCACCTATGGCTGGATAAGTCAGGTGGCCCAATACTTTTACCCATGCAGCGTGCTCCACATAAGAACGTTGTTTGTTCAGTGTTTTCTGAAACGTAACCTGAGCCTTTTATGCTGAAGACATTTTTGTGGTTTGTGACCTTGGTGTCGAGAGCAAAACTTGGACCTCAGCTGTCACAGATCGTTTCTTCTCCATGTGTAAATATACACTTTAAATGATATGTGGTATCAACTTGGATAGCCAGCGCAACCAACAAGCGGCTGCTTGTACTGAATTCCATGTATATGAAGTGAAGAGCATGCGGTTCTCAGACTGCTGAAGCAAAAGGCTCGGAAAAAAAAAATCAAAATTCTCAAAACTAAAGATCCATGATACAAAATTTATATTTATATATAAATATACTGTATAATTTTTAATATATAATAACATATAAAATTATATATAATATATATTTTTTTATATATATATTATAATTTTTATAACAATATAAACATTCCAATATAAAAAAATAAATATATAATAAGCAAAGTTAAAAAAAATAATCCTTGTTTTAAATATACAGTAAAAACATCAAATATCTTAACATTTTATTCCACAAAGTTCTCCAAGTGTAATATCAGAAACTCGGATCTCAATTAAAAATTTAACACTTGATTATTTAGTATCTGAAGCTCATTTAGGAATGGGAATTCCACACTCTCCTATTTGCTCGGTTACGAACATCCCCAAACTCCAAATCATATTCTCATCATAAAATGTGCTTTTCCCAGGTAGAACATTTACAAATACCCAGAGCCGCTTGGCAGAGTTGACTGACTGCACAAGCAGAATGTGTAATGTGTAAACCAACTTAACTGAAGCAGAAAGCTTCTCTGAGCAACATAAACTTGCTGTAATTCACTTAAACCTTCTTTCATTGATGTAAACCACCTAAAACTGATTCAAACCATTGACCAAATCTTCCTTAAAATAGGCTAAGACTTAAAACTGACTTAAACCTGTGTTAAGGTGAATGAAACCACCTAAAGCTGGCTTATAACAACAAGCTAGTTTAAACTTCCTTAAACCGAATTAAACTACATTAAGTTGACTTACAATGACTTATACTGGTTTAAATACTCTTACACCGAAAACAATTTAAACCGGTTTTAAACTAATTTAACGGCAATTGTTTTATGCTGACTTACAATGACTTTAACCAATTAATACTGTCTTAAACCCAATGAAACCACCTTAAACTGGCTTTTAATGACAAACTAGTTAAAACTGTCTTAAACCAAATTAAACTACCTTAAGCTGTCTTACAATTACAAGCAAATCTATACTGTTTTAAAAGAAAAAAAAACTCAAGTTAGATTATAATGACGTAAACTTATATTCAGGTCTTAAACCTAAATATAAATCATTGTTTAATTCATGAATTTGACTTCAACCATATAAAACTGCTTTAAAATTTGCTTTAAATGAGCTAAAACCACCTTAAACTGAAACAAACTGTTTCTCCAAAATAAAATGAAATGATATTAAAAGTGTTTATTCAAGCCAAATGATTTTATCATCCTTTTGCTAACAACTGAATCCAACTTTGTCACCTGGAAAACTCTTTAGTGAACCATTTCGGATGAATTCAGACAATGAAACGAGACAACTGAGAATAGAAAGAACTTAGCAAGACAAACTGCTATATTTAAAGCTCCAAAAGTCCAGGACTCGCCTACATTTAAGAGCTTTTCGCCAAACATGAGTCACAGTGCTGAGTTTATCTCGCATTTAGATACACCACTATCAATTTGAGACTTTCGCATTGTCCTCAGTGCTTTGGATCCTGCACACTGTCCAGCTTGAGGAGAACCAGGTTCACTAGGCACTGTGCACTTCCATCTAAGAATATCAGTGGGGAGAAAGCATGGCATGCTAACAGCCTGGTTATTTTTTACTCTAAAAATTACAGCTGTAAAGTTCCCAGTGGAACTGGGCTTCACCGTGGCCTCTTTGCACCTTTTAATCTGCAGCTTTTTTACATTCATAAGCTGCGAGTTTTAAGCCGTACTGTGTAATCAGTTCCACTCTAATGTATAAACGCTGTCATGGGAGCTAATGTATATCAGGTTCCACCCAGAAGCATGTCATGCCCCAGAAAGAACAAGATCCTGAAATCAACATTGGCTCAACTAACCATCGCCTCTATCGCCAAAGCTGCGCCTGAGAAAAGCTAAATGAGTAGTAAGAGATGGTTCACCAGGACAGCAATGTTCAGAAAAACACTGCATCGCCAAGGAGATGTTTCCCTGCAACGTTACTGCGCTCAACTCATTACAGAGTCCTCAACCCAAATTAGCTCCCAATCTCTACAGCCAGCTGCTCTTCCTCATGTATTTACAGAATCCCACCACAGTGCTGTCAGACACCGCATTCTGATTGGCCACAAGGTGTTTTCAATTTAAATCAGTTCTTCATGTAGAGCACTTTTAACTATAGACATTGTCGCAAAGCAGCTTTACAGAAATAAAGAGGTTATAAAGTTGAATTTGTAAGTTTAGTGTGTATAAGTTTATCCTTAATTATAGACAGACAGTCAGACAGTCAGTCAGACAGACAGACAGACAGACACAGACAGACAGATAGACAGACAGATAGACAGACAGACAGACAGACAGACAGATAGATAGACAGATAGATAGATAGATAGATAGATAGATAGATAGATAGATAGATAGATAGATAGATAGATAGATAGATAGCAGACACAGACAGACAGACAGACAGACAGACAGACGATAGATAGATAGATAGATAGATAGATAGATAGATAGATAGATAGATAGATAGATAGATAGATAGATAGATAGATAGATAGACAGACAGACAGACAGACAGACCTGGAAGAACCCCATATGGTTG
Source organism: Silurus lanzhouensis (assembly GCA_039877035.1). Lineage (NCBI taxonomy): Eukaryota > Metazoa > Chordata > Actinopteri > Siluriformes > Siluridae > Silurus > Silurus lanzhouensis. The sequence goes on along the minus strand of JBCEWE010001809.1, from coordinate 16,604 downwards.
GAAAAGTCAGGTGTTCCAATACTTTTGGGACAATTGTGGATATGTGTTGGGTAAAGAAGACGAAAGCGGATGCAGGTGCGGAATTTGTTTATTGAGGGTAAAAACCAACAGATATGAATACAAAGGTTTCACATGAAATTTAAGGTAAAAACTGCTGCTCGTTATCAGAAAAACATGATATGAGTGTCATATGACCAGATTAAGTGAGGCGCAGTGGCTGATGGGAAACAGTCCTGCAGAGAGAGAAAATATATTCAAAATAATAATAGTAAAGAAGTATAATGCCTTCTATGCCTGTGCTTTCATGTTCCTCCTCAAACACAAGAGATTATCGTTGTTTCTCCTGCTGGAGTATGATTATGAACGCTGGTCCACCAGCAGCGAGGCTCTAATCGCATCCTGCTGAATACAACAGCAACAAGCGGCACGAGGAGTTCTCGGGAATCCCAAATCTGCTTTTAATTATCCAGATGCTGGGCTGAGGAGCACCAGGGGAAGGTTTAGATTAGGAGTTTCCTCTGTGAGCTTTCTCACTGCTATCTGTCTCTAACACACACACACACACACACACACACACACACACACACACTCCTGAGAGGGTCTGTGCTTCATACCACATACATTGACCTTCTAAATGTCTGAATGAGTGAGATGGTAGAAGGTGAGAAGGTGTGGAGGTCTGGGGTGCAGTCAAAGTTCACATTTATCATATTAAATAGGGTTGGAGCTCTGTAGCAGGAGATCTTCCACATCTTCCAACCCATGTAAAGCATATCATAATGGAGCTGGATTTGTGCACCAGGGCATCATCATGCTGGAACAGGGTTCAGGTCTCCTAGTTCAAGTGAAGAAAAATGTCATGATACCATACAATCTAAAGCTTCACTAATGACTCCAAAAAAACCCCAGCGTGGCTGAATGGATCCCATACTGATCTCCTCCCAGTCAGTAGCTCCAGTTCCTCCCTGTACAGTGGAGGCCACAGAGACAGGAAGAAGTTGGTTAGATAGCAGTCAGGCTTTTCACTGCTTTATCATTTGGCTGGCTGCATGGATACAAAAGTTACCACAGAACAACAGAACACGAAATTTCAGGATCTGCTGTGGTGTAGTATTATGGGATTGTTTACGCTGTGCCCCACGAGTGAGGTCAGAAGATGCAGATTCAATCTATAAGAACTGAAGAAATCAGACTTGGGGAGGAATCAGACTCTCAGTCACATTTTACTTAGGCAAGAATCAGACTTGTGCTTAAATTATACTCCTGCAGGATCAAGAATCATCAGGGGATCAGATTTATGCTGAAATTCTAATGCAGGAATCGGACTCGCACTGAAAACAAACTTGCAGGAATCGGATTTGAGCTGAAACATACTTGTAAAGAAATCAGACAAGTTCAGAAATCAGACTCGAGCTGAAATCTGACTTGTTTAAGAATCAGACTTTTGCATGAAATCAGACCTGAGCTGAAATCCGAATTGTTCAGGAATCCGACTTGTTTAAGAATCAGACCTGAGCTGAAATCAGACTTGTACAGCAATCACACTAGTGCTGAAAGTGGACTCAGGAATCTTACCCACTCAGAAATCAGACTTGAGCAGAAATCATAGTTGTTCAGGAATCAGATTTTGGCAGGAATCAGACTTGAGCAGAAATCAGACTAATAGAAACGGCTCTCAGGCAGACATCATTTTGTTGAAATTTTCAGGTTGTCTCTAGAGTCCGTGTCTTTCTCCCGTCACAGCAGCTCTCAGCTGGGGGTTAGAAACATCTCACACTCGCACGACTCATTCAGCCAGAGGAACTTCAGAGGAGCTTCAGAGGAACTTCAGAGGAACGTTCTTCAACTCAAATACCTGCAGATAAACTCAGTTCTAATGACAGCTTTTATTAAATAAACCTGAGTAGGAAACAATTAAATAGTGGTGAAAACACACACACACACACACACACACACACACACACACACACACACACACACACACACACACACACACACACACACAGTCTTCAAACCCCATAATCACAGTCTATAATCATTCATTAAGGTTAGTTATATTAGAAACAGGGCACTGAAGGGTTATGTGGAGTTCCCCAGCCTTCGAGAGAGAGGGAGAGAGAGAGAGAGAGACAGACAGACAGACAGAGAGAGAGAGAGAGAGAGAGAGAGAGAGAGAGAGAGAGAGAGAGAGTCTGTAAAAGGAGGGAATTCATAAGCGAGTTTAAGCCTCTTAAAGTCGACAAAGTGCTTTTTATAGGTGCGATTAAAGAAAATTACAGGCTCTGATTGTACATGATTGTCAGGCACTCGATCGGGCGCGGTGCTTTGGGCGTCTGCAAGGTTCCCCTGCCAACTGTGTCTGGAAGTGTGTGTGTGTGTGTGCGTCCATGTGGGTGGGGGGGAGGGGGGGTGCACGCGTGCATGTGGGTATGTGGATGTGCGTGCGTGCATGTGGGTGTGTGGATGTGCGTGCGTGCATGTGGGTGTGTGTGCATGTCCATGTGGATGTGTGTGTGTGCGTGTGCGTGCATGTGGGTGTGTGTGTGTGTGGGTGCATGTGGGTGTGTGTGCGTCCATGTGTTCATGTGTGTGTGTGTGCGTGTGTGTGTGTGTGTGTGTGTGTGTGTGTGTGTGTGTGTAAGGGATAAAAGGACCAAAAAATTAGAGGGAAAAGAAATGAAGAAAATATGTAAGAAAATGCAGGATACCATTTTTTTTTTTCTTCCTGCTTAATTCACACTCGAGTGTAATACACACATGACGTGTGAGAACACACACCCTTCACGCAACATCAGCATAAAACACACACCCTTCCTCCAATACTGATTTTATCACGTCACTGATCCACTAGATCTGCTGTTAGAGAGATCAGAACAGACCTGAGCCTCGAACTCCCTTCGGTAGTTCAAGTCTCGATATCGTCAAGCCGCCACGTTTGGGGCCCTTGAGCAGGGCCCTTAGTGCTCAGTGCTCCAGGGGTGCTGTAATTTACATGTGATTTACATGTGTATTACACTGATCATGTGACTCAACAAAAAGGGTGGAGAGTAAGATGGACAGATAGATAGAGAGACAGACTGACAGACAGACAGACAGAAGATGGACAGACGAATAGACAGTTTAAGTGAAGGGAAAATTTCTTTCTACCAACTTTGTGGTAAAAGTTTGGAAAAGAGCCACATACGGTTGGAAAAGTCAGGTGTCCCAATACTTTTGGCATTAAGTCTATATTTTAACTGTTGATTAATAATGAAATGTATCTGAGATTCTTCCTTTCCCTGGTTCGAGTGGTTGCTCCAGTCTGAGGTTTTTCTGTTTGCTTACAGTGTGTATTATTGCATACTATGCTAGCTTTGATAACTTTAGCGTGCTAACATATCAGACAAAGTCTTCCACCAGAGCCAGTGGCAAATTTGTGTCTTGCTCATCCAATCAAAGTTTGATTTTAGTATTATAACCAATGTAGTAAGTGTGGCTCAGTGGGGATCAGGTGTTGATCCGGTGTTGATCAGGTGTGGATCAGGTGTGGATCAGGTGTTCATTACGCGTGCATTAGACGTGGATCAGGGGTGGATCAGGTGTACATTAGGCGTGGATCAGGGGTGGATTATGTGTGGATCAGGTGTACATTGGGTGTGAATCAGGTGTGGATTATGTGTGGATCAGGTGTACATTAGGTGTGGATCAGGTGTGGATCAGGTGTTCATTATGCGTGCATTAGACGTGGATCAGGGGTGGATCAGTTGTGGATCAGGTGTACATTAGGCTTGGATCAGGTGTGGATTATGTGTGGATCAGGTGTACATTAGGTGTGGATCAGGTGTGGATCAGGTATGCAATAGGCGTGGATCAGGTGTGGATCAGATGTGCATTAGGCGTGGATCAGGGGTGGATTATGTGTGGATCAGGTGTACATTAGGTGTGGATCAGGTGTGGATCAGGTATGCAATAGGCGTGGATCAGGTGTTTATCAGGTGTGGATCAGATATGCATTAGGCGTAGATCAGGCCTGGATCAGTTGTATATTAGGCGTGGATCAGGTGTACATTAGGTGTGGATCAGGTGTGGATCAGGTATGCAATAGGCGTGGATCAGGTGTGGATCAGATGTGCATTAGGCGTGGATCAGGGGTGGATTATGTGTGGATCAGGTGTACATTAGGTGTGGATCAGGTGTGGATCAGATGTGCATTAGGCGTGGATCAGGGGTGGATTATGTGTGGATCAGGTATGCAATAGGCGTGGATCAGGTGTGGATCAGATGTGCATTAGGCGTGGATCAGGTGTGGATCAGGTATGCAATAGGCGTGGATCAGGTGTGGATCAGATGTGCATTAGGCGTGGATCAGGGGTGGATTATGTGTGGATCAGGTGTACATTAGGTGTGGATCAGGTGTGGATCAGATGTGCATTAGGCATGGATCAGGTGTTTATCAGGTGTGGATCAGATATGCATTAGGCGTAGATCAGGCCTGGATCAGTTGTATATTAGGCGTGGATCAGGTGTACATTAGGTGTGGATCGGGGTGGATTATGTGTGGATCAGGTGTACATTAGGTGTGGATCAGGTGTGGACTAGGTTTTGGGCCACTACTACTGATTGCCCACCTATTATTTGTACCAGCCCAACCTAATTTAATTAGCTAGATATTAGCGTCCTTTCTTAGCATCAGATCGAGATCTTCCTCCAAAAATAGCAGACTCTCCTTGTGCATGTGCCAAAGCTAACCGAGCGTGCCCGTGTCGCCTCACAGTCCCGTCAGCACAGCTACTACTTAGCCTCTTTACAAACCTGCAATACCGCTCAAGCCCTGTCACGAGGAACACATTCTAACCTGTAATCATAAATCACACTACCCTTCCCTCATGCAGCGTCTGAAAATATCCCTCCGTTCGAGTGGACAGAATCATGGACTTGATCGCAGATCCCCACGTTCTGATCACGAGACGAGTAAAAGTACTAATCCCCTGCACATACACTCCTCCAGTTCTCGCTTTGAAATTAGCAAAAAGGAAAAGTAGCAATTTACAAGTAGGAACTACACGGTATTGGCAAAAGTATTAGGACACCCATTTTATGTGGTTCTTCTCCAAACAGTTTTCACAAAGTTGTGCACACAGTTCATGAGGAAGTCTTTGGAAAGTTATGAAGGTTCTATAGAAATTTGTAATGTCATTAAGACAGTTATTGAGGTCGTATGAAAGCTATGAAGGTCGTTTTTAAGGTTATAGACACGTTATGAAAATCACCTAGGCAGTTATGAAGGTTCATGTTAAAAGGTATGAAGGTCATATAGAAAGTTACGAGTCAGTGATGAAGGTTGCATGAAAGGTATGATGGTTGTATGAAAATAATCAAGGTCATATGGAACGCTCTGAAGGTCATATGAAATCTATGAAGGTCATGTAGAAAGATACAAAGGTTTTATCGAAAGTTTTGAACGTCGTTGAGGAAGTGATAAAGATCACATCGATAGTTATCAAGGTCATATTGAAAATTAAGAAGGTCACATCAAAAGTAATAAAGTTGGTATAGAATGTCGTCGAGGCGGTTAAGGTTGTAATGAAACGATCAAGGTCATATAGAACGTTCTGAAGGTCATATGCAATTTATGAATGTCATGTAAAAAAGTTTCAATAAAGAAAATGATGAAGGTCCTATATTAAGTTATAGAGGTCATACCTTCAAACATTTTGTATGACCTTCATAACTTTATATACGACCTTGATCATCGAAAGTTATCAAGATCATATCTAAAGTTATGAAGGTTGATGGAGTTATGAAGGTCATATCCAAAGCTAGTAAGGTTGTATAAACCTATGATGGTTGTATGAAAATAAGCAAGGTCATATAGAACGTTTTGAAGGTCATCAAAAAATTTATGAAGGTCATGTAAAAGGTTATAAAGATAATATAGAAAGTTATAAAAGTTGTATGAAGGTTGATTAGAAAGTTTTGAAACTTGTTGAGATGGTTATAAAAGTTGTAGAGAAAGTTTTAAACATCATCAAGACGGTTATGAGGGCCGTATAGAAAGTTATGAAGGTCATACAAAATGTTTGAAGGTCATATACATTTATGATGGTTGAATAGAACGTGATGAAGTTTAAACCCTGTCGAGTTATTTATGAAGGTTGTATGAAAGTTATGAAGGTCGTATAAAGGTTATGAAGGTTGTATGAAAGTATGAAGGTTGTATGAAAGTTATGAAGGTCGTATGAAAGTTATGATAGTTGTCTGAAAGTTATCAAGATCATATCGTAGGTTATGAAGGTTGATGGAGTTATGAAGGTCATATCAAAGGCTAGGAAGGTTGTCTGAAGTTCTGCTTGTTGTATGAAAATGATCAAGGTCATATAGAACGTTCTGAAGGTCATTGATACTGTATGAAGGTCATGTAAAAAGTTATGAAGGTGATCAAGAAAACTATAAAAGTTGTATGGAAGTTATGAAGGTTGTAGAGTTTCAAACATCTTCAAGACGGTTATAAGGGTATATAAAGTTATGAAGGTCATTTACAAAGTATCAAGGTCATCTAGAAAGTTAGAAAGGTTGTTTAGAAGGTTATGAAGGTCATCAAAACAGTTATGAAGGTTGCCTAGAAGTTAGTATGGTCGTATAGAAAGATCTGACGGTCATCTAAAATTTATGATGGTCATATTGAAAGTTTTGAGGGTCATAAAGAAAGTTATGAAGGTCGTTCATTGATTCAGTAGTTCACAAAATAATGGGAGCAAGAAAGGAAAGGAACATCTTAATGAGATGGAGAAGTGAGAAGGTGATGTATTGAGATAACACAGCTGCTCTACAGTCAGATCTCCTGTGGAATAAAGATCTTGACCACTCAGGTTCATCCTTTTTAATCCAAACTCTGCTTTCAGGTCATTTCCTTAGAGAAATAAGCATAGCGAAGGAACATCCTGGAGATGTTTATCACCTCGTCCTAACAGTTTATGTCTCCTCCTCCCCTTTTACAGATGTGCTGTGTCCAAATATGAAGGTTCAAGCAGAACGCTTCAAGCCCAACAGCTCCAGCGCAGGACTCCAGGAGGTTCCAGGTGACTCGCTTCACGCTCACTCAGAGCACATCCTCTGCTCCATAGAGTCGCTTCAATGAAGATATCAGACATGATCAGATACGTCCCTTAGTGCATGCTTGTTCAAACATCATGGTTGCTGTGTTTTCATGTTTGTGTTCAAATAGTTAATCTAGAAAAGGACAGAGTACGGTTTTGTCTGGAGAACACAATTTAACGAAGCACCGCATATTTTTAACCTCCGCATGCCGCAGTCCTCATGCCAGGATGTTTGATTTGAGTCTTTCAGGGAATTAGAGTTCCTGTGTGAGCCTCCCACACACCTTCACGCAAGCTGAGCTGAAAAGCAGACCTGCTGAGGCACACAGACGAGAAGACACCAGGCTCTGAGTTTAGCAATGTAGCTTTATATAGAATACAAAAAAAATCTACTAAACATATAAAACTATAGTCACATTTTTTACACTTGAATTCAATTAAAATAAAACACTCGTCATTTAAAAAGTGCAATACAAAAAATCAGTAATACAATAAATCAGTAAGAACCGTCATAATGCATGTTATGAAGGTCATATAAAAAGCTATGAAGTATAATTTTGTAAAAAAAGTTATGTAGGTTGCATAAAAAGTTATGAATGTTATAAAGAGATGAAGGTTATATCAAGTTTTCAAGGTCATATAAAGGTATGACGTTTGAATAGAAACGTATCGAAGGTCAGAAAAGAAACGAAGGTCGAGTAAAAAGTTATGAAGATCCTTTAGAATGAAATTTGTATAGAAAGTTAGGAAGTTCATACAAGTTCTGAAAGTCATTTAGTTATGCAGGTATCATAGAAAGTTATGATGGTTGCACAAAATTTATGAAGGTCGTATAAAAAGATATGAAAGTCATATAAAGCTATGAAGGTCTAATAGAAAGTCAGGAAGTTCATATGGAAAGTAATAAAGGTTGTATAAAGTTATGAAGGTCATATGGAAAGTTATGAAGGGAGTTGAAAAAGTAATGAAGGTCATAAAGAACATTTTGAAAATCAGATAGAAATTTGTGAAGACATTATAGAAAGTTATGAAGGTCATACAGAAAGTCATGAAGTTATTGTGGAAAGTTATGAAGGTCATATAAAAGGTTTTGAAAATCATATAGAAAGTTGTGAAAGTCACTTAAAAATTCATGAAGTTCATATGAAAAGTGATGAAGGTTGTATAAAGCTATGAAGGTTTTATAGAAAGTCATTAAGTTCATATGAAAAGTTATAAAGGTCATGTAGAAAGTCATGATGTTCATATGGAAACTTATGAAGGTCATATTGAAAGGTATGAAGGGCATTGAAAAAGTAATGAAGGTCATATAAAAACCGTTGAAAATCAGATAGAAAGTTATGAAGGTCATAAAGAAGGTCATGAAGGTCGTGTAGTTATGCAGGATTCATGATGGTTGTATAAAAGTTATGAAGGTCGTATAAAAACTTTTTTTGAAGATTACAGGAATAAAACACATATTGCTAATATACGCTAATCAAATGCGCATTTAGAAATATTGATGCTTTATGCAAAGGTTTGTTTTTATTAGTGAAACCGAACTGAACATGAAGCATGAAGGCAAAATATTCTTGTAAATGTTTTGAAAGTAATTTTGGTGTTTTAATGACGTAAATCATTGGGATACCAACAGAACTTTCACTATGTTTCCACACGGACGGTTTTAATTGCCGGATCTGTGCGATTTTGGTGCTGATTTGAGACTTGGTGCATCGGTAAAACGAATGTTTGGTGATTCCAAATTATTTTTTGCTGCATGATTATTATTAATTTTATATCTGAACAAAGAAATGACGTTGTGAATAAATATTTGGAAGGTTTTCAATTCGCCTCTTTTAGATTTATTTATTTATATTTCGAATCAAAATGATCAAAGAGAAATGCACGCTGCATTAATCACACGTTAATAAAATTAGTGCTGTTAAAATTAATTTGCATTAACATGCTATTAACACTACTTTGAGAGCCCCAACATATTATATAATAAATAATATATGATCTAATGTAATAGAGTATAATATAATATAATAGTATAGTATATAAAATGCATAAGTAAATGCACCCAATCATCAAGTCTTGTGTACTTAAAAGTTTCTCTCTCTTCTCTCTCTCTCTCTCTCTCTCTCTCTCTCTCTCTCTCTCTCTTCTCTCTCTCTTTCTCTCTCTCTCTCTCTCTCTCTTTCTCTCCTCTCTCTCTCTCTCTCTCTTTAAGTGTGTGGTGTGTGTGTGTGTGTGTGTGTGTGTGTGTGGTGTGTGTGTGTGTGTGTGTGCGCACAGGCAGATGTGATCATGTGGTCTGATATGAACAAACGTGGATCAGAGGAGCATGTCATTAAAGTCCCTGCTTCGTTTCTCAGGCAGCTGTGTTCTACTCTCATCCACTACACACACACACACACACACACACACACACACCACACACACACACACACACACACAGTCCAAAATAGCTCTCCTATTATACACTCGGTTTTGCTTTTCTAATTACAGGCTCAAGCGTGGTGAAGCTACAGGGGGAAAACTACACACACTCTCACACAACACACACACACACACACACACACACACACACACACACAAACACACACCATGAGAATGCAGCAGTAAAGCAGAGAGAATGTACAGCTGTAAGAACATTTATTATTCTGCTCTCAGATAAATAATTTATTTTTGTAGTTATTTTAATTTATAGTTATATTAGTTTTCATATCCAGCCACAGATCAGCCCCGCCCATATTCTATAAGCCCCGCCCCTTACATCAAAACATGTGATTAGAACATTTGCTAATACATTTATCAAAGAAGTGGGTTTATTTATTTTTATTTATAATGTTTTTTTAATAACGACTGCTTTTCGAGTGTGTGTGTGTGTGTGTGTGTGTGTGTGTGTGTGTGTGTGTGTGGTGTGTGTGTGTGTGTGTGAGAGTGTGTGTAGTTTTCCCCCTGTAGCTTCACAAAAAAATCATGATTCTCAATATAATAAATAAAAAAATATATATATATAATAAATAATAAATATAATACAACATTTATAAAATAAATTATATATATATATAATATTAAAGATTTAATAAAGGTAATAATACAAAATAATATTTTACGGATTAGTTATTTATTGATTGATTGTTAGTTTTTGTTTTCCATTTATTTATTGATTTGCCAGCTTGCCGACACACACACACACACACACACACACCACACACACACACACACACACACACACACCACACACACACACACACAGAACTTGTAGACTTGTGTAATGAAGTCGTTCATCGCTAAGCTGCAGTGTTCTATTACACTGGAAGCTCCAAAGGAACCAGGCAGCAAAGACGTCTTTAGAGATTTGCATTTGGGTTAGTGTTTTGTTGTTTTCTTTGTGTGATTGATTGCGACGTTTCTGGAGAGGAGACGTTTCTGCCTGAGGGAATGTCAGCGTGAGTGGAGTCAGGTTTTAGATATTTTAGAGCTGGTCACTGATGGAGAACAAGATCTGGCATTGAGTGGCCACCTGTTCCTGAGCTTTTTTACACACACACTTGCACAGTTCATGAGAATTGTGGCAGTATGACACACACACACACACACACACACACACACACACAGAGACACCAAGTTAGATACTCCGGGGCCGTCCAAACACGTTGCCATTTTCACGTGGACGGACAGACAGCGCACTAGTCGAAGCTCGTAACCTGCATCTGTAGCAAAACTGCACAAGCTTAAATACTTTTCATGGAAAGCCGGACATTGTGAGGAAACGTTGACCAAAACACACAATTTTAAATCCCCAGGAAAACTGTAATGCACTGACAAAAAAAACCCACAGGGGTGATGTGATGAGGTGAATATCGATGCTTCTGCTAGAGATGATGTATGTGGAGGTGCAGTTGTGGCTCCAGTGAAAGGAGACGTGTTAAATTGTGTTGATTGGGTTTCTTGCTTCAGTGATGACATTCGTTCTGTTCTACTGCACTTCTCTATAATACTGAGGTTTCTACAGACGTGGCGTTGTAGCGATGGGATTCAGAGGTGATTCAGGTTGGACACCACTGAAGACCTGGGGCTGAAATGTACGACCCGAAACTGAAATTATTTACAGTGAACCATTTTCCGTTTGATTTGTTTCATTGAAATCATTTTACGGGAGGGATGAGGTTCTATTCCTAGTGTCGAGAAATCAGTGCTTGTAAATGAAATGGGATGAGAACATTGACCTTTTCCAAACACACACACACACACACACACGAGGTCATACACTTTTTAAATAAAGGGGGAAGTGTTTTAGGGGTCAGAGCAGGACGAAGTAAAAATACCGAAGCACACTCGGCTGGGTCAACGCCCCGTCGCCATGGAAACGCGCATGTTGTGTACAGGAGCGTCGTCGTTCTGCTACCGTTAAAGGGCCGAGACAAACCACAGCACGAAACACACACTCACACACACAGTTTTCTATTCATGCACCAGTGACACACTTGCAACATCTGGGCCAGGGAGTAGATTCTCACGTTTACTTCCTGCATACGTGACGCACAGAGCACGCACGGGGGGAAATGAGTGGTTCTAGCCCCGGAGAAAGTCCTGACACTCGTGTGTATTCAGTCAAACAGATATCTAGAACATTGTCTGGGTTTTAAATGGATGCAAGACAGTGATAGCGTGAGAAGGTGCAGCGTGAACCTGAGCAGCTTTCATGCTAATATCACTGTTGTTTACGCTGACTAGCCGTGTCGAGTCTACGCTTTAGCGCGTGCTAATAGCGGAAATATTGTAATTACGATCTGGAAGCTTTGGATATAGAGACACATCGCATGCCATGATTACATCAAGATTTCAAGTTCAAGAGTTGTTAATCAAAAGTATTGGCACCTGTCATTATTTATATATATTATATATACACAGGAGATCTTCCACCCCAACCCATGAGATCTTCATAAAACTGGCTTTGTGCACAGGGGCATCATCATGGTAAAGCAGGTTTGGGTCACAATTATTCAAATGTGTGCCTACAGGTTTGTGGGAAGAACACGTATGGCTGTAGAAACCAACAAACAAAAAAATAAATATGTTAATCAATTAATCAATCAATTAATTAAATATGCACCTTTCTGTTATCAATTACACCCATAGTAGATTTTGACACACGCCCCCCTCTAGTGGTCATACCCTGAAACAACATCTGAGCCCAATGTGATAATGAAGATCTCCTGTCTCTCCAGGCTTTGACCTGATGGAGTACTTTAATGTGAGAGATGTTCTGGGAGAGAAGTCGGATCCAGGACAGAGCTCATATGTGAGATTAGGGACGATGCCCATCGTGCAGCAGACTGAGTAAGTAGTACAAACACACAAATACAAATCAAAAATCGAATTGATCTGCTTTACAGTTGATCAGTTTATTAGATGATCAGCATCTGTTTGGTTCTACCAGTTTCTCTGAGAATTTCATGATGACCATCATGTAAGAATCCCTCTCTTTCTTCCTGTGTGTGATACAGAAACGTGTTCCCACAAGGTCTTCCAGATGAATATGCTTTCGTCACCACTTCAAATTCAGAAAGACTTCGAGGAGGGAGGACTGGTACCTGTGGCAGGTCTATGATAAGTACGGCATCCCTCAGGTCAGTAAATCTCAGTAAGGACAAGAGAAAGATTCATATACAATTGGTGTAAATGTTGTCTAAGAGCACAGAGACTTCCAAATGGACCAGCTTCCTAACAAATAGCTTCTTAATGATCAGCTCCCCGAACAGCCTTATCATCACTATTCTCTTTCTAAATGATCAGCTTCCCGAACAGCCATTTTTATCACTAATTAGCTTTCTATATGTTCAGGTTCTTAAATGATCAGCTTCCCAATCAGCCATTATCATCACTATTCTCTTTCTAAATGATCAGCTTCCCTGAACAGCCATTTTCATAGCTGATCAGCTCCCTAATGATTAGCTGTTCAAATTACTTTGTCTTAAATAATCAGCTTCTTAAACAACCATCTTTATCACTGAACAGTTTCCTAAATGATCATCTTTTCAAAGAATCAGCTTCTCAAAGGATGGTCAGCTTTCTAAATGATCAGCTCCCTGAACAGCCATCTTTATCACTGATCATCTTCTTAACGATCACCTCAGTGAACAGCTGTCTTCATCACTGATTGACTTTATGAATGACCAGCTTCTTAAACGATTAGCTTTCTGAACAGCCATCTTCATCACTGTTTATCTTAAATGATCAGCTCTCTGAACAGCCATCTTCATCACTGATCGTCTTTTTAAATGATCAGCTTAGTGAACAGCTGTCTTCATCACTGTTTAGCTTTCTAAATAATCAGATTCCTGAAGAGCCATTTTCATCACTGATCATCTTCCTAAACGATCAGCTTTATAAACAATCAGCTTCCTAAATGATCAGCTTCATGTAAGACCAACTTCATAAAATTACCTTCTTTTAAAACAATTCCCTTCTACAGGAACAGTTTCTAAATGATTAGAAAATTTTTTCAAAATATCCAGCCTCTAAAATAAGCAGCGTTTTCTAAAAGCACTGTTCAAATGGTCGGCTTTGCAAAACCATACACACAAAAGCTTGTGTGAACAAACGATCAACTTTAAAACGACCATCTCAAATGAACGACCGGCTTCATCAACGATCAGCTTCCCAAAATGATCAGCCTCCTAAACGATCAGCTTTAATACAAACAACTGCTTGTGTTCTCACAGTTTTATTGAACCGTTCCACTTTTAATTTTCAGTTGACGGCAACTTTGATGTCGTAAAAACTACGGTATCTCAAAGGACTCGTCTAATCAGATATCATCAGAAAAATCCGTTGAAAGTTAATTTACTCCACACACTCAATGAGAATTGATCTAGTTTTGATCTCTCCTGCAGGTCTCTATCCGTCTGGATGGAGAGAATAAAGCGGTGGAGTACAACGCCGTGGGTCTGACCAGAGACGCGGTCCGAGCCGTGTTCCGCAGCCCTGAAGTGGAAAACCTCTTCGACAGGAATGGCACAAGATCGGCCTGAGCGTTCACGCCAAATCCGTCTCGCTCTACCTGGATTGCAAACACATCCAGACTCTTCAGATCGAAGAGCGAGAGGACATCGACATCCAGGGTAAAACCGTCATCGGAAGAGACTGTACGACAGCGTCCCCATCGACGTGAGTGGTCCAGAAATGCTCGCTGAATCTTCACATCTTAAATAATCTGCATCACCAATTCATTTCCTGAATCCTTCTCTCCACAGTTCGACCTTCAGAGGATGGTCATCTACTGTGACTCCAAGCAGGCAGAGCAGGAGACATGCTGTGATCTGCCTGGAGGCCCTGTGAGCTTCTCGTACACACACACACACACACACACACACTAACATCTTTTAAAGCAATCGCCTTCTAAACATTTACAACTTCCTCAGCGATCCTTTCGTAAACGATCAGCTTACTGATAATATCATCAACATTGTCATCAAATAACAGCTTCTGGAATGATCAGCTTCCAAAAAATCAGCTTCTAAACAGTTCAGCTTCTGATACAATCAGTTTCCAAAAACTCCTCAGCATCTTGCATGATCAGCTACTAGACATTCGTTTTTTTAAACTCTCAGCTGCTGGAACGATCAGCTTTTATCACTAGGAATTATACTATTTCTACTTCTATTCTACTACTGCTTTTATTACTATGACTACTTCTACTACTCTGAACATGAAGCTTCACCAGTGATAAACTTCTCAAATGAATCATTTCCAAACTATCAGCTCCTAAATGAAGAGGCTTCCAAATAAACCAGCTTCCTGAACAAATAGCTTCTCAAATGATCAGCTTCCCGAACAGCCATTTTCATCACTATTTAGCGTTTTATATGATCAGCTTCTCAAATGATCAGCTTCCTGATCAGTCATTTTCAGTACTGATCAGCTCCCTAAATGATCAGCGGTTCAAATGAATTTGTTCTCAAATGATCAGCTTTTATTACTACAAAATATATTATTTCTACTAATACCTTTATTTAACTACTGCTTTTATTACTACCGTTTCTACTACTCCTACTTTTACTACTGCTTTTATTACTATTACTGTTTCTACTACTTCTAATTTTACTACTGCTTTTATTACTATTACTGTTTCTACTACTTCTAATTTTACTACTGCTTTTATTACTATTACTGTTTCTACTTCTATTAATTCTATTAAAATGACTACTTGTTGTACTACTACTTCTATTAGTACTATTTCTACTTCTATTACTACAACAACTAGAATGCTACTACTACTATTACTACTATTGCTTCTACTACTATTACTTTTACTTTTACAGCTACTGTTTCTACTACCACTTCTTCTACTTCTACTATTACTTTTATTAGTACTATTTCGACTTCTATTACTACAACTAGAACTGCTACTTATGTTACTTTGAATTCTACTGCTATTTTTTTTTTATTACTACTGGTACTACTACTATCACTACCACTTTTATTACTATTATTTATATCACTACTACTTCTACTACTTATTACTTTTACTACTTCTACTGCTTTTACTGCTACTTCTATTACTTTTATCACTATTACTTCTACTACAACTATCACTTACTTCTACTACTATTACTACCACTTTTATTACTACTACTATTACCACTATTAGTATTACTAGTATGACTATTTTTATTACTTCCTCTTCTACTACTACTTGCAATAATAAAAATGAGTGTATGCCTCTTTTAGTGCCCTAAGCAGGTGGTGACTGAACCTACCCCTGTTTTAATTCCCACCCCGACTCCTACCAGTGGAGAACAGAAGAGTGGAGAACACACAGTCAACTGTTCCTGCACCGATGGGCAGAGGGTAAGACCCTGAAACCTTAGGGTCGAAGGTCAAGGAAAAAAATTCACAATGGATAAATAATGTAAACAAAGGGATAAAACTGGATGAAAACAAACTCAAGCATACATCTGTGATATACTATGGTAATATCACACACAATGTATGGTTGGATGGCCATTTCTCATCTGCTTCTCTTTCTTTTATCACCCTTCGCTCTCTCTATCTCCTTCTTTTTCTCACTCTCAACAGGGTGAGACAGGTCTGCCTGGTGCTCAAGGCCCTAAGGGTGAAAAGGTCATAAAGCTATGGCTTAATTTGTTATTTTTTTAAGGCGTTTGTGTGTTATATCCTCTGCTTACTGTTTCTCAGACACTTCTTTTTTTCAACCCTGTCTCCTAAACTGTACATCCACAGGGGGATCTCGGTCTTCAAGGCAATCCAGGACCACACGGACCCAAAGGGGAGAAAGGAGAACCTGTAGGAAAAAGTGATTTCTTACTAATTCATGTGTCACTTCAGCACTAATAGAAAGGTTGATTTCATATAGAATTTTGCCAAAACATACTAAATACTTTGTTTCATGGCTTCTTTCACTGTCCAGAGAACCAGAAAACCTTAGCAACAATGACTGGCATGCCACATCATTTAAATGTTTTATGTCATGTCATATCCAACATTTACTTCATTATAACTCTGGGATGTGAT